>JALPQD010000196.1:245827-502819 GCA_023101885.1 Typhlomys cinereus
AATAAAAATTCAATAGCTCTTTGTAAATTTAGTGGTATTTTAAAAAATATATTCGTGTTACTAATTCTAATCTTCCAGTTCCTTACAACTCAGCTAAAACTATCATAAATAAGTAAGAGACCAAATAACTAAGAACTGATAAAATGTTCTTTGAGATTTCAAACAACAAAAATGTAACTTGAGTATAGTGAATTACAGCACATTTTAAAGGTCCCTCATTTCTTTAGGCCTTTGTTGCCTTACTTTTAGTTAAAACAGGTGCTTTGAACTAGATGAAGTCTAATAGTAACTATCTGGTAAGAGACTCATTTGTGTCAGTTTTTGAGCTAGGAACTTTATATGTGTTTCACATAGATGGCATAAATGAAGTTCTGTTTCAAAGTCACTAAGTTGGTATATGAACTGTTGGGATCCAGGAAGTACTGAATGGATTTTTCATTAGAATTTCTCTTGATGCCAGAAGCAGTTACATAACTGCCTATAATCCCTGCATGCACACACAGTAAATAGGAATCAGAGGCTTTATTTTTTTAATTTTTATTTATTTATTTTTCCCAATCATAAAACTTAATAGGTACCCCTCTTCCCAGTCCCCTTTCACCCTCCCCCCCCTTTTCCCCTTACTTTCACCCCCTCCCTCCTTTTCTCCCAGTGCCTCCCCCTTCCCTCACTCCCATTCTCTAGAGCATCCTTTAGTGTGAATGTCAAACTTTGGTCTGCGTCCTCTACTCTAATGAGGTGTAAGGTCTCAGTGGCATTGCCCAGAGCCCTTACTTGAGCTCCCCTTTAGTATGGGAACACTACTGGGACTGTTAATCCCTTGCTTCTAAGGATCCTAGTGCCTGTGATCTATGCTAGACTTTGGGGGGCCATTGACATGTCAGTCATTGCGCAGGTCATGCAAAGTCCAATTATGGCTACTGTGGCCCTAACTTGTGTGTATTATCTTGCATATTGTTGCTCTTCCCCATCTTTAGGCAATTACAATCTTACCGCCCCCCCCTTCTGCAAATTTCCCTGAGCTTTAGGATGGGGAGAGATTTGGCTGGTCTGGTTCCAGGTAATTAATGTAGGGTCCTGATGTTCTGAATCAGAGACTTTATAATCTCCAGAAGATTGCAGGCTGGTTACCCTGCCTTACCCAGCAGCAATGAAGAGACCTAGTTTCAAAAGGTGCAAAGCTAGGAATAATGTTGATAACTGTTCTGTGCCTCCACATGTGCATTGTGACTTGTATATGCTCACACTCAAGCATGCATGCTCTTTCATATCACATCACAGAGAATACAGACCTTAAATAAATTTTAAGAATTAAGAATTACATATTTTATAGTGCTATTAATTTTACCAACTGCCTGTCCAGACAAGGTGATGCAGATTCAGCCGAGATGAAATAGATCAATGTATCACTACTCCTTCCCATTACAACTGTAAATTCTGAAAATTCAAAAGGAAATTAAAAGGGAATTCTAAAATACTGGTAAGAATGTGAATTGATTTGGGACCTTTGGACTGCAGTAACACTACAACATCAGGGTATGATACATCACTTGGCCAAACAGAAGAAGACAGTTCATGCTAGGTATCTCTTACCTATTCTAAATCTAAAATTGGAAGAAAATCCTCATACAGATCAAAGGCTCATTACTCCACAATCAAGCAGGAGGAGTCCTTCCAACAGAGTTAAGTCAAGCAGCATTGAAAGGAGGACTGATCAAGACATGGATTCCTAATCAGCAATAAGGCATCAATTCAGGACTTTCTTATCTCTATCTTTTACTACTCAATGACATTGGGTAGTCAGAAGACAGTCATACTAAACATTGATCTTTAAATCAAATTAAAAAGAATACTGTACAGCAAAAATGGCAATTCTATTTCTGGCTAAGACACAATGAGATGTAAGGAAAGTTCTTCCATCCTGAAAATCAGCATAAACAGAAAATAAGGAAACCCCAGTAATATCAGATAAACAAATCAGAAAAAAAGAAACTTTTATTGGGACCACAACTAATAGAAGTAGTTTTGTAAATTACAGTCCAAAAAAAATAAATAAATAAATTGCAGTCCATGGTTGAACCAAAAATTGTAACCTCATCTGACACTGTGACTTTTCCATACCTTAAAGTGTGGTAAAATGTGGCTGAGAAGATAGCTTAGTGGATAAAGGGCTTACTCCTTAAGTATGAGAACTTTGGTTCAGATTCCCAGTATCTATGCAAAAAAATGGGAAGATTTAGTTGCTTCCTGTAATCCCAGCATAGAGAATTTGAAACTTGGGATCCTCAGGGCAAGTTGGCCCTCTAATATAACTGATAGGCAAGCTCTGCATTCAATTGAGAAACCCTGTTTTAGACAAATAAAAATGAAGAGAGATTAAGGAAGTTCAAGCCTCATATGAATATACACCCATGTGCATGCACACATGTGAACATACATACTTCCCACAACAAAGAAGAGTGATAAAATATAGGCTGTGATTAGTCATGCATCATGCGTCATACAGGCAAAGGTTGCAACCACTACAAAATAATACAAAGGCATAACACTAAATACATATTATAAATCAGGGGCTGCAGATTATCACCTGACAACCAGAATTTTGAAACCCAGGTGAAAGATAGACTCAGTAGCTCAAACATCTGTACTCCCCCTGAGCTTATGAGAAATATGAAGTCATGACAGCAGAATCCAGCAGCTCTTTGGCCAGCTAGTTTGACTTTTGCAGCAATGAAAAAGATGTCTCAAAGAAGATGATTTGCAAACCAATACCTGAGGTTATCTTTTATCTCCACATATGTGCCTTGGCATTCCTATGCCAGCGCAAACACACCAACAAGCATACACAGACACACACACACACACACACACACACACACACACACACACACACACTACTAACTATACAAAAAAGAAGCTTCTCAGACAAAAGTTGACAGCAATAATCAGTGTGCATAAACACAGCTATATAAAGCCAATTTTGCATGTATAGCATGTCTATTTAGTAAAACATACCACTAGTTTCTCCAGAGCTTATGATCTCCCCAGCCATAGGTCTTTGATTGACTTTATTGTACCAACTCAAAAAATCATAAAGTAGTTGATTTTCTCCACAGCAGCCTTTTCACTGCTGTATCAGAGATCACATCTTAGTTGTCCAGTGAAAAGTGTTGTACAAAGGGTCCACAGCTGAATAAAACTGTTGACAACAGCAGCCTGCATAGCACTTTTTAGCAACACAAGGGCTAGTAAGCAGGGACAAAGCTTATCACTTCAGTTCTGGCTTGAGTTTTCCTTATTCTGCCACCAAGGAATGTGGTGTCTTCAACAATAAGTTCTTACCATTCAGTTCTGGTGGGCAAACAACAGCAGTAGCAATGGCTGTATTGTTTTTGGAGATTTCACTCCTTGACCAACAGCTCATAGAGATGTAGCTTGCTCATGGCACTAGAATTTTCATTTAGCTTATGGCTACATGGCTTTATTATGTAGGTTATCTCTTTCCAAATTCTTTTTTTAAAAAAAAAGCCTACTAAAAATCAAATTCCTTTACAATTTTTCTATACATTATTATTAGTTTTGATGGTTCATACCACAGCTCTTTCCCATCTCCCTCGTTCCTTCTTCCTTAAACCTTTACACCTCTTGCATTTCCTCTTGCATGATTTATTTTTGGTCATGTATATGTCCTAGAAATTAATTCAGTGCCAGATATATAGTTTGTAAATATTCCCCCCATAGACTATATTTCATTCTATTCATTGTTTCCTTTGCTGAACAGGAGAAATTTGGTTTCATGCAATCATATATGTTAATTATTGGAATTATTCGTTATTATAGTCCTTATAAGAAAGTTATTGTTTATGCTTATGCCTTTTAAGTGTTTTTTCCTGTGTGTCTTCTAGTACTTCAAGAATTTTAGGTCTCACAATAAATTTCCACATTGCAATGATTTTTATAGAGGTAATAGACACAAATCTAGTTTTACTCTTCTAAATGTGGATTTCTAGTTTCCTATGCACCATTTGTTGAAAAAGCTGTCTTTTCTCATGAGGCTTCTTTCAGGGAGCTGTATTCTACCCAATTTCTGTTTGTACCAGTACCATCTTGTTTTTGTTATTGTGGCTCAGTTGTATAATTAAAGTTCAGGTATTGTGATATCTCCAGCATTGCTATTTCTGTTTAAAATTTCATTGAACATTTGGGGGGTCTTCTGTATTTCCATATGAATTTTAGTTTTTCTTCTGTCTTTGTAAATAATATCATTGGAATTTTACAATGGAATGGATCAAATCTGTAACTCATTGTCATAGTTAGGAACAGGTGTCAACTTGACATTTGAAAGTTTGAGCTCTGGGCACATTTGTAGAGAATTAATGTTGAGTTAAGCCCAGAGCAAACGTGCAAGAGATTGTCTAGCTGATGGGGAAGGTCCAGCCCATGGTGGGTGGGACTAGGCCCTGGAATAAAAACGGCATCCTTCTGTACACTTAGCCATTATGTAGAGATGGTGTGGCCAGTTCCTTTGGCCCTGGTGTTGGTGAATGCTCTCCCATCAAGCTGGACTGAGAACTGTAACCAGACAATCATAAGAGACAATAAACCCCTTGTTCCCTTAAACCATTTGATGGTCATTTATCAGCAACCATGTAGGCAAACTGCTCCACTTATGATAGTATAGACATTTTAGACATATATATTAATCCTATTAAGTTGCAAACAAGGGAGTTCCTTAAATCTTCCAACATCTTTAGTCTCTTCTTCAATACCTTAAGTTTTCAGTTACATCCTTGGATAGACATTTTAGACATATATATTAATCCTATTAAGTTGCAAACAAGGGAGTTCCTTAAATCTTCCAACATCTTCAGTCTCTTCTTCAATACCTTAAGTTTTCAATTACATCCTTGGATAGGTTTATTCCTAAGTATTTTTGAAGAAATTATGAATAGATATTTTTTCTTGATTTCTTTAGTGGGAAGTTTGTGATTAGTATATGGGAAAACTTGATTTTTTTCTTTTCTTTTTTAGGATGCGTGTGCATGTGTGCACATCATGTATATGAGTGTGTGTGTGCATGTGGGGACTAGAATTTGACATTGGATGTCTTCCTCAATCTCTTTATGTATCTATCTTTTTTCTAATGTAAAACACATAAATGTGTTCTTAAATATGAAAATGGGCAAAGTATTTGAATATATCCAAAAATATTTATATATTTTTAGTGAATTAGCACATGAAAAGATGCTTTCAGCATTATTAATAATTAGAAAAATATCAACAAAATTTAATGAGATTCTATTAGTATCTATTATTTTTACCTCTAAAACAAGGAAAATAATCATTATTGGCTAGAATGTGGAAGAATTTGACCACATACCTGCTATTTAAGTTAAGTTTCAGTTCTTCAAGAAAAAAACTAGAAGCATAGACAAATTTCTTTATATTAGATGGCACAGAACCTAAATAGCTCAAAGCAATCTACATTGCAATAAAAATTCAAGAACCAGCAAGGTAACTTGGTGGGTAAGATCCTTGCTCACAAACTGGCAACCTGTACTCAATCCTCAGAAGCTCACTTGGTGCAAAGAGAGAAATAACTTCCAAAGGTTTGATCTCCACCTTTGCAATATGGCATGCATTTACATAACTCTTCTCTCTGTGACTGTCTCTGTATTTGCCTCTCTGAATTAAAATCTTTTCTAAAAAAATTATATTCAAAATCATACAGCCCAGCATGATGATGCATGCTCATAATCCCAACAACAGGAAAGTTGAGTCAGATGGTTTGTGAATTCAAAGCCATTTTTGGGCCACATAACAAGTTCCAATGCAACTTAAAGTACTAAGACCTTGTCTTAACATATACTTACACACACACACACACACACACACACACACCAAATGCTTTTTTCCAAGAATAATAACCTACTTTGTTGTCTTTATCATCATGATAGCTTAATACTGCTAATCAGCCTCATATAAGCTTCTTATGATGAATAAATGCAGACCACTGAAACAACTCAAGCTGAAGCTGGTATACTCTTTGATGGTGTTGATCTCAGAGTCACTGATAAGGAGTAAAATGTGTCTTTTGACATGGAGTCCCCAAAGATAAGCAGAAGATAGATGAGATCCCAGGGATACATTATAGATGACCACATAGATATAGACAAAAGAATGACTCAGATCTCAGGATCAGTATTCTACATAGTTTGATGTCTATCTGCAATAAATTCAAGTTATACAATTGGTTTTAGTGGGACATAAGAACGTAGAACTCCTAAGTAATCCATGGATTGATTTGGAAGATTGGCATGGATATAGAATATTCATAGGCATCCAGAGCAGCTTTTTCATGATATGTAATATAATGGTTTCCGTGTCTTATTTTTCCATTAAGATTTTATATGGGTCACAGTATCTCAATGTACTTCCTGCACCTAAATTTTGTACATAATGGTTGCCTGATAGTTTCTTGTTTCATGGATATAATCCGATTGTGGCATAGATTTTTATGTCTAATTCTTGGCTATCTTTTCATGTCAGAGGCAGGATGCTGGTTCTCAGTTTTGTGTATGACACTTAAAATTGATAATGCAGTTACTTCTGAAAGTACTTCTGTATCACTTGCAATATTTAAAAGTAACCACAGGGACAAAATTGTGCATAGGGGAGTTGTTTTATAAAAAGAGCAAGATCACCCTAAACTTTAGAAAAACTGACTGAGAGCTCATTCTAATATGGAGATTACCCATCCTCTTCTTTATGCTTTAGAGAATGGTGTGGTATATTGTAGAGCTATAAAAATACTAAGAGGTGAAGTTGGGAAGAGAAATTAAAGTGATTTCAGCTCATAAAAAGACAGGCTAGGTGAACCTGGGCTCTCATGGGCCCTTTGTGGGGCATGGTAATATCCACAACTCAAGGGCCTTATCTTGGTGTCCAAGTGAACAGTAAAGCAGTGGATGTGAGCTTATGTTGGGAGCAAGAACCTTAATTTCACCAGACACTTAAATGTCTGTCAGTCTTACTGGAACTGCCCCATGGGTGGCCTCCCTTCTCTTGCTGGGATAGCTCCCAGAAAGGCACTGGTAATATAATACCACCTAGGGAGAAGGAAGGAGAACAGACTAAAATTAGCCCCCTTGAACAAGTCAGCCTAGGGACCAATGCCTAACCATTCCACCTGTTCGTCACTGGGGACAGAGAACCCAGATTGTTCAAGTCTGGAGCCACAGGAACTCTCTGTGGAGGGACCACCAGGGCCTTTGTGCATTGCAGAGGTGTTCTGACTGCAACTCCGGTTCAATACAGTCTCTGGTTGAAGTCTTGTGAGTACATGCAGTTTAAGACATAACTCTGTAGGAGAGACTGAAGCCTTGTTCTACTAGTTGGGTTCTACCTTGGAAGGTAGATAGGAAAAAGCCTTTAGAAGGAAAGGATATCATGCCAGCCTTCTCCCTTTTCTGTCATAAGGTGTGTCTGTGCAGATATAGTTTTGTTGTTGCTTTTTTGTTTCATATTGGTTTTGGTTTATTTTTCAGTGATTTTTAATTTGGTTTGGATTTTTATTCATTTTGTTTGTTGGGTTTGATTTTTATTGGTAGTGGTATTTTCGATAGCCTAGACTGGTTTTGAACTTCCTCAAACTGGTGATTCTCCTTCTTCAGCCTTCTAGTGTTAGGATTGCAGGTCTGTGCCGTCATGTATAGCTGCACCTGCTTCTTCAGAGCATTTGTGGTTATATAATATACACAAGGTTAAAGGCTTGTTTATGTCTCTATGTGATGTTTGCCTATCTGGGTGTGTAATAAAATAGAGTTAAGGGCATAAAGACAGAAGTAGAATGAGGTTAGCGAGAGTTAAAAATAGTACACTAGTGCCTGATGACTTTTTATAGCTCCTGTAGAAAACAACCACTCCCCTGTAAGAATTGTCACTCTGGATTATCAGATTGTAAGAAGGTGCTAGATAAAAATACAAAGGAGAGCAACCAAGGGCCATGACAAAAGCCTATAATGTTTGGGGGCCTTTAAGACCTCTCTGACCAACATTTTTATCAAGAAGTGCCACATTCCTGTTCCTTCTAGTTTAATTTTGTCCCTGAGTTCTAAGTGGATCAGCTCAAGGCTTTTATTTTATTTTATTATTCCCTGTTTTCCTCACTCTATGCTCCTCTGCCTAAGGACTGCTCACTCTTTTTCTTTTCTTTAACAGACATTTTTTGACATATTACTAGCATGGGGTTGTTTCCCAACATTTTCAGGTTTTTCTATAAGTTCCTCAGTCCCTCCTACTTTTCATGTTCTCCCTGTCTCCCATTCCTTCATTTCACGCTGTTTTCTCAATTATTCTCTCTCTTATCCTTGTTTTGAGATTCTAAATCTCCCCTTTAAAAGATTTCACCCTAATCATCCCTTTCCACCTTCCCACTCTTAAGTCTTTTTCGAGTTTCGCTGTGGCTTTTGATTGCTCTCCAAAAATTATCAGTAAGACCGTATTATTGAAGATGCAACACAAATTGTTTACACTATGTGGGCAAAGTGTGTCAGCTGAAGCTGGTCTGTGGACTTTCTCTTTGCTGGATAGCTTATACAGTACCAAGGAATACTGTAGAAGCTGCTGGGGGAGAGGAATAACCACAAGCTCCATCAACAGCATAAGATCTGTAAGTTGCAACATAAATCACCATGGCAACAGGTGACCACCAGTGTAATAATGGCATGAGTACTAAGGAGACAACCAACAGCTTTCTGATTGGACTAAAGACCTGCTTATCAGAAGGGTACATGTCCCTGTTACTATAAACTAGAACAAGAACCCAAAAGGGAAGGAAATAGATCAGTAGAGAAAACAGCCAATAAACCTATAGGTGGGAAGACAGTACATCAAACTACTCTGTAGGCAGCTGTTATTATACCCATAGAATGGGAACTCGCAGTGGAAACCTTTGGGTCTAAAGCTGGATGAGTGAAGGGAAATGCACACATCAGTGGGATGACCTGAAGAGGGGTAACTTGTTACACTATGGAGGCGTGAACCCCCACAAGAGTAGACAAGCCAGAGTGAATGCAGAGGTCCACTGAGGCATGTGGGCAGAAGGCTGGGAGGGAGTGGGAGGGAATGGTGAAGGGAAAGGAGGGGAAGAGAGGGAGGTGGGAGGGAGGGAAGCTGGGATGAATATTCAATATGCTTGTAAAAGTAGAAAAATTAATAAAAATAAACAAAGGTCAAGAACCCTGGAAGAGTAAACAATTACCTTTTGTCTCCTAACCCCTAGCCTCTAGCTTAAATTTATCATATCTTTTAATGACAAATGTAGGAACCTGATATTAGTAGCAGGTCTTTTATCTTGGTCACCATGAGAAATCACAAACATCGTATGATACGTCAGAGAACTTGAAATTGTATTTACACTTGTCATTACCTAAAAATTATTAGATTTTGTTTGTGGTATCATTTAGTTTTATAAAACATTTTGATAATGGTATTTTAAGATAATTGATTTCTTTTACCATCATTCATTTTATTTTATATACTAAAAATATAATTCTAGGAGTACACAAACTTTGACTTCACCCTTTCCAGTGTTACAAAAAAATGTTTGAAATGACTGTATTTTGGGAATCAAAAAGAATTTCCTTACAGATGATGATACTCATTAATAAATTACAGTAAGGTGAGACTTCATAATAGACCACCTGGGTTTTCTTGTCCATATGTAATCAAGGACAGTTTACTCGAGTGCCAAAAGCCCCAGACAGTCATGTAATCATTTCTCTGCAGACTCATTATATCAACTCAGCTGTGGAGTCATCGTATGGTCTAGGTGGGAATTTCAGCATTTCCTCCACTTTTACTGAAATTCTTAAGCTCCCCAGACCCAACCTCCCAAATAAAATACAAAATAAATTGTCAAAGTCCCTAGAATTCAACTTGACACTTGAAAGTCAAGGACCTGCAAGCTACAGTGTAACAAACTTGAAGCAATTGAGAGATATGTGTGTTTGTATTTCATATGGCAATAGAAAGAAAAGGATTGGAAGTATGGAAACCTTAATTTTATTTCTGGCCCTACTATTGTCTTGATAAAAGTCACCTACAAAAATATTTAAATTTCTGCAGAATTAAGTTTCTGCCCTCCACAAAATGAGAGTACTATATATGTCAGTATGTGAAATTACTTTGAAAATCACAGTTATAGATATATTTTGAGTTCTTAATAATGACACAACTTCGAATGACAGTTTCATGACATTAGGAAAGTCCCTGGTACTCTCTAAATCTTGGTTTCTCTATCTTTGCATTGAAAATTTAACTCATCATCAAGATCCATTCTGCCTTTGAATTTATAGAACATTAAAAAGTGAGCAATAGTCACAGATACCATCAACATACAGACCATAAACATTTTTCTGTTTTATTCTCCAAGACATTTGAAGGAAAACAGTGTGAGAAAATAAATTGTAGAGAAAAGAAGAGTAATATGTCATGAAGCATAGAATATCATTTCTACTTAGAGATGAAGAAACTGAGTCACGAAGAAAAGAACAGAATATCATAGGAATCAGCAATCATAATAAGTTATTTTAGATATTTGTTTATTTGAGAGAGAGAGAGAGAGAGAGAAAGCATGTGAGAGAGACACAAGTGTGTGCATGACGTGATGAATGTAAGGAGGAGTTCAGAGACAACTTTCAGAAGTTAGTTCTCTCCATCAACTGTGCAGCCTCTAACAATCAAAATCAAGTTGTCATATTTGCATGTATCCATCTTTCTGGCCTTGAAAAATTATTTTTTAATTCCCAGATAATCATCATACATCATAATTGGTTTTGTAAAGGCATTTTAATTCAAGTATATTTCTTACCATTTTTCATCCTACCAACCTCTTTATTCTCCTCCACTTCTCCTCTGGCTCTCCTTCTATTTCACTTCACTGTTCTAAATAGTCTCACTTATACATAAAATTTAGTGTCTTTGAAAAACATGACTTTTTTTAGTTTGATTTTGCACAATATATCCAGTTGTATCCACTTTCCTAAAAGTGGCATAATTTTGTTCTTTATGGCTGTATACTCCCTTACACACACACACACACACACACACACACACACACACACACACACACACACATACACACACACATCACATCACATCACATCATATTACAGTTTCTTTACTATTCATTTATATTTGATCATATAGACTGATTCCATAGCTTGGCTTTTGTTGATTAAAATCACAGAAAACAAATATGTGTAAGCAACTCTGTAGTATGTTCACTTTGGATCTTTTGCTCTTGTCTCATTTCTGATATTAATGGAAATGCTTTTAATTTTTCCTATTCAGTATAATGTTGGCTATAGGTTTGTCATATATAGCCTTTATTGTTTTACGTTCTATTTCTGGTTTGTTCAGGGTATTTATTGTAAATGAATGCTTCACTTTGTCTAATGCCTTTTCAGTATTTATTTAGAAAATGCTAAGGTCTCTCAAAGTTGGTGGCTATTTAATACAATTCTCTATTGCATTTCTATGATTTCATCTCTTATGAAACTCATGATTCAGATTCTTTTCCCAATTCCTAGAGAACATTTTGTGTTCCTGCTCCTCCATCTTCCAATTCAATCTAGTCTACATCTTTAAAAATGACAAAGACAGAAATCTAGTGTAAGCACTGCTTTTCTGAGAATCCGTATAGTTACTGATAAGTATATTCAGACACTATGTGAATCAATCCCTTTGTGTTAGTATATCAGTTATTCTGTGTGCTATGAAACACCACTGAAGTTCAAACAAATTTAAAGGGAGGAAGGAAAATTTATTCAGCTTACAGTTCCAGAGGGGAGACACAGTCCATTATGATAGAAAAGGCATGATGGTAGGCAGAAGCTCTAGCAAGCTTAAGTCACGTCCCTCATGGAGGTTGGGGGAGCTGCTAATTGTACATTCAAAAGCAGACTCCTCAGGGAAGTAGGGCAGGACTAACCAATCTCGAGGCCCATGCCCTGTGACTGCCTTCCTCAGTGAGACTCCATCATCATGACCTTCCCAAACAACTAAAGATTCAAACACATAAGCCTGTAGGGGACAACTCACATTTCAAACCATGGTAGCTAGCAAACTCAATTTTAACAACACATCAACGTATGTACTATTGCTGTCTCTCCTTTAGAGATGAAGAAATGGCACAGAAAGGTTAAATGTGCCCTAAGTCACATAGTTAGCTCTAAATACATAATTGAAGCTTAAACTGCAGACCTATATTTTACTACTACCCCATATTCCTCTTAATTAACAGTGGGAGTGAACAGATCTATACAGAAGTTACAATAGAATATGATGACTCCTATAGAGTTGCTAAGAGTGTAAACTATATAGGCACTAACTCAATAGTAAGAGGTGTTAGTGGCATAAAGAAGCATAATGTACATACAGCAGCATCATTTTCATTCTTTATCACTGGATTTCAGAGTTCAATTAGAGAAGTAGTGGAAAGTGAGACTGTAGAGGTTGGCAGAGAAATTTGAGCTAGGCTAATGCACTTGAGATATAATCTAAATAAAAGAAAAGCAGTTGTCCAGGCCCAGTAGAATGGCCATTCAATGATAGAGCACTTGTGTGTCATGCACAAAGTCCAGGAACAATCTGCAACACTAGGGGAAAAAAAGAAAGAAAAGAGGTATTGATATATGATTTAAAATAGATCACATTTGTATTTTAAAATTGTCATTTTGGTCATAATGTGAAAGAGCTACTGAAAAAGGAAACCACTTTTGGAGATTGCTACAATTATAGAGACAAAAACACATCAAAGGACTAGATATAAAACATTGAAGTGGGCATGAGATATTAGGGGCACAGATGGTCAAGAGAGGTTTCTAGTATGCAAAATCCACAAGACATCATGGGATCAAATGAGAATGAAATAAAAAGACAATTGATATGAGTCTTGGGGTTTTAGATTGTTAGTGATGAGGAACTGGTGTATGGATTAAGTCTTATGGCAGTGATAGTAATATTGGAATACTGCTGACCTGGAAATATCCGTAGACACTTAATGAATGCATGACTGCGACTGTAAAGAGAGCTGGAGATGTTACAACTAGACAAGACAGTCAAAATAAAGGTGAAGACTAAGGAAAAAAGGGATGAAAGGCAAAACAGGGTAGCATAAATATTCCAATGGACATGGGGAAAAAACAAGGAAATTGTGTTCTCTAAGGGGCTGATAGGAGTTTATAGAAAGGAATGTCTAGATGGGACAAATACCTTAGAAAAGTCTGGAAATAGAGATGAAGTTGTGGCTTAATGGGTAAAGTGCTGACTTGGTATTCAATCTCCAGAATACAAAAAGTCAGAGAAGATTTGAGAAATATTCAATAGATTTAGTTATAAAATTACTTCAAGGGCTCTTTTGATGTGAGATAGAGGGTGGATACAGCCACATTTCAGTGTTGAGAAGTGAATAGGAGGCAGGTAAATAGAATGTTTTGATACATTTGGCAAAGAAGAAAAAGATAGTTATAAAAGTGAAACAAAGGACCCCAGAACTTTTAACTTTGATTCACAAGTAAGTTGAAGTATACAAGCTAGTGTAAGGAGGCAGAATGTACAAAACTGCACATGTTCAAAACTCTAAAATAGCATTATTATCCTTGTCCTAGTAACTCCATGAAGCATGGGCTCTCATTCCTTTCCTTTAGATAATGAAACAGTCACAAAGAAGGAAAGAGATTATCTTTCTCATGTTATGCTGCTAGGATCTGGGGGAGCATACCTTAGGGTCAGCCTGATTCTTAAAATATTATTCACATTGCATCCCAAGAATGAATAAGTAATAAGAAATATATAGAGTTGATGCTGGCAGGTGGGCACAGGACTAAAGTTGAAGGTGACCTCACTCATCCACCTCACAATATTCTTTAAAGAGGTATGTACTTGAGGCCTCCAGCTAACAAAGAGGGGCGGGGTGCGCAGTGAATAAAAGCAGCTGTTAGTCCCTAAATCCTTAGCTGCAGAACATGAAAGACTAGGGAGAATCATGCTTTGAAAACCTTACCAGCTCACCCTGATGACATTATAAACCGAGGTGGGAAACTTCACTTGGAGTACCTAGAATAAGATTTATATGGTCAGGTATTAAGCTGAATCAGTTATTGGGTGATGGGTGATTTCTTGGGGCCAAAGGATTAAAGGAAGAGCAGGTTGAGGGTTGAATTGATGATCCAGACTAAATTTGACAGAAAGGATGGGGAAAGACTTGTGCCCAAATGATGAGGAAGTAAGGAGTTTTATTGAGATATTAGCTATTAAAAGGACTCCTGATTTTAACATATTTCAAGGCAGAAACTAGCTGCTATCATAGGAAAGAATTGGCTCTGGAAATGTCAGTTGTTTTGTGTCTTCTACTTGTCCTAATTTTACTTTGCTACTTATAATACCATGTCTTTATTTAAATGACAAATATCATTTAATATCCATTCCTTGAGCACCTCTAATCCTGAACCGTGAAGTTAGAGTCTGAGAGGTTACGGAAGGCCCAAGAGAGGGAGATTTGGTACAAACAATTGTCCGTGAAGATTGTAAACTTCACCTACAATGTCAAAAGGTGGAATTAAGGGTTTGATCCCTGAAACTGATATTAGAATGCCCATGGATCATAGACAACTTGATACTCCAAATCATCCTTCTATTGACCTAGCAAGTGGAAGGCCTGAAATACCTCACTCATATCACATTCTGAACTGAGGAAGAAGAATCTATAAAATCTTTAGCCATGCTACATACATAGAGCATCCTTGAATTACAATTATACACTAATGGAGAACAGAGATGTAGAAATGTGTCTGTTTATAGATAAAATACATTATGATCTTTGGGAACACCCAAGAGTCCAAGGAATGCTTCCAAGAAGTAGTAGTTTGGTGGTGGGGGGGTAAGGCAAAACAGTATTAGCTATAAAATGATCTGGTCTATTTTAATAGTCATCTTGGGACCCAATAATAACCAGTAGATCACTCATGGATGATTAGCTTGATGGTGAAGGGTACAGAGCTTGAAATTTGTGGCTAGCACTCTAAACTTTTGACATGGACCATGGATTGTCCCCCTACTTTTTGTTACAGACCTGAAATTTCCTCCTCCTCATAATGAAAATAGTCCTATTCCAGTAAGCCAGGATGAACCTCATGGACATCACCAAGATTTTCTCCCTCCTGCAGCCCGAGAAAGAGGAGGAGGACACCGACACAGGGGAAAAACAGGCTCTGAATCAAGCTGTGTATGAGAATGACTCCTGTACTTTGAACCAACTTCTACACCAGGAGCGTTACAAACGTTTCATCAATTGCAGGAGTGGCTGGGGCATACCTGGAACCCCTTTGCGCTTAGCAGCTTCTTACGGCCACTTGAGCTGTGTGAAAGTCCTCCTGGCACATGGTGCCGATGTTGATAGCTTGGATATCAAAGCACAGACACCACTTTTCACTGCTGTCAGTCATGGTCATCTGGACTGTGTACGTACGCTTTTAGAAGCTGGTGCCTGTCCTAGTGGTAGCATCTATAACAATTGTTCTCCTGTGCTCACTGCTGCACGTGATGGTGCCCTTGCCATCTTGGAGGAGCTCTTAGGCCATGGTGCAGAGGCCAATGTCAAGGCTAAACTACCAGTCTGGGCATCAAACATCGCTTCCTGTTCTGGCCCCCTCTATTTAGCTGCAGTCTATGGGCACCTCGACTGTTTCCGCCTGCTTTTGCTCCATGGCGCAGATCCCAATTACAACTGCACTGACAAGGGCATACTGGCTCGGGTGCCACGACACCGCACCCTCCTTGAAATCTGCCTTCACTATCATTGTGAGCCGGAGTATATCCAGATGTTAATAGATTTTGGTGCTAACATCTACCTTCCATCACTTCCTCTGGACTTGACGTCACACGATGATAAAGGCATGAAATTGCTGCTACAGGCTCGAGGTGAGTGGCGATCAAGATGATTATGGAAGTTTCCCTGCTCATAGATCCTAGGGTTCCAAATCATCATCCAAACCACTCCTCTAGGATGAACTGGAGACAGTTTCATCTCCCCCTTTGGAGAAAAATTTAGAGATTTCACATTAGAGCAGTCACTAAGAAGAAGAAGGTAGAAAGGATTAATTCAGTTACTGGTCCTGCATCTGTGAATGGCAGTTTTGTGACCTTGAGCTCACCTCTCTAAGGCTCGGTGCCTCCCCATTGATTCTGTGCACTGGGAGAAGGATAGAGCATTTCTTAGGTGGTAGAGGGAATTATGACTGTAGCCAGATTAGGCTAGGTGTATGCTTGGGCATGATAAATACACAGTGAATTGATAACCTGTTTTTCATTGCTGTAGCCAATCCACGGCCACTTCTATCTCAAGCCCGTTTAGTTATCCGCAGAGTCCTGTGCCAAGCAAACCAATCACAAGCCATCGACCAGCTGGAAATCCCCCCTGTGTTGATCAGCTACCTCAAACATCAGTTGTAATCTTTCCAACTTTCTGAAGAACCCACATTATCTTCAAAATTCACCTGGGAACCCAAGTAGCTGAAGGGTAGTACAGTTCCACCATTCAACTGGAGCTGTTTTCCTCATTATCCTGCACAATAAAATCCTCAGTAAAATATGTCCTGGTGCTTGCGATGTCTGCTACTTATGTTGTGTGGGCGTTTGAAAGGTCACTGGAGAAAGGGATCTGGTAGATTATAGAGAGATATGTAACAGTATAGCGTCTCACAAGCACAGAAATCTTGGCTATTGAAAAGTCAAGAGAAAAACAGCCCCAATTGCTGAACTTTCCTAATAACATCCTGTATGTTGAGGAATAAAGATCTGAACAATCCAGTGGGTGGAAAGGTAGCATAACTTGTGTGCTCTGTCTCCCCCCACCTCTCTAGTGATAAGAAGCATCTTTTCCAAAGTTGTACTTCCTTCTTTAGTACCTTAAGTCAAATAACCAAACAGCTTCCAGTTCATTCACCTTGAATTGTAGTCTACATTCTCAATGGTCCAGTTTATGATCAACATAAGCTAGGAAAATTAACAAATATTTAGGATGGGAAATTTAATGCAGAAGAGAAATTGTTTATATAGGCATTAAGCTTGAATATACAAGCAATATACATAGAGTATCCCAGAGATTAGCATCTTTATGCTGGAGGTATTAAGAAGAGAGGTACTTTTAGATTCCAGGGACAAGGATCATTTGCAGACATTCATGGGTCTATGAAAGCTATTACAAAAATTAGACATACTATTCAAAGCACAGAAAAGAAATATCTTTTCTCCATTATGTCTATCCTCCAATCTATTTGTCAGTCTCTTTAGAGAAACTAGGAGAAAAAAAGCTAGTATTAGGACTTGGAAACAAGCCTCACGAAATTCACCTCCTATTAACACAGGGCAGAACATGGGAAACGAGGAATGAAAGAATGACTCATCAATGGTACCAGGTAGAATATGACCATCTGCCCAGAGGTACATTTATACAGCAGAGTTTTTAATATGTTAATGACAGGAACCATAAAAGAGAAGAACCACAACCAACTGGTGATGTTTAGAAGGCAGAGGATAAATACCCCGGTTTCTGCATTTTACTTGCCTCAGATAAATTTCTCTAATGGGTTGAATCAAGTTAGAAGGACGTTGACTTTGTAGGGTAAGAAATGCAGATTATAGGGGTTAAATCTCCCCACAATATGGAGAATGAGGCAAATGGTGTCTTTACCAGCACAAATATCCACTCAACTAAAGGTACTTGTTTTTGTATTTTTTGAGACATTATATCACTGTAGCCTAGACTGGCCTCATACTTGTGGCAGTCCTTCTGCTTTGACCTCCTAAGTGGTACAAATACACATCTTCCTTTTCATAAATTTTTCTTCTTCCCCAAAACCTTCTTGGTTTTCTCCTGCAAAACTGTGGTTATTGATGCTGATGTTCTGTTAAAAGGACACATGGTGAATCAAAAGAATAGGAAGTCTTGTAATCTACACCAAAAAAATTAATTTACATGTTTAGAGCTCTTCCCTGGCACTTCTTTGACAGCCCCATAACATCATTTTTCCTATTATGAACAAAGAAAAGGAAAACATGGAGACTTAAACTTATTGTCTCTCTCTTTTTCCATTTCTCCCACTTTCCTAGTTTCTAGAGACTGAGATTTTGTTTCTGTTTGTCTTAGGTTCGGATTTTCTTCTTTTTTATGGCACTTTGGAGAGCAGTGCAACTGTCTTTTGCCAAGACAGAAGGGAGCTAAAGAACTGTAAGCATGTCATTAGCTTTCTTTGGTACTCCTTTCTATCTGGGCTTCTGAGTAGTGGTTTTGCCAGCACCCAATCTAACCACGCCCATTGTCCGCATAGTCAAGGCCTTTGGGGGACAGGAATTAACCTCAGCATCCCCAACTATGACAATCTCTGGGAAAGTACACACTTTGAATGGGACACCGTCAGGAGACTCAACCTTTTGTCCTATGGGACATAGATTTTCTGTTGACCCTTGAAAATAGGTGAACATTCCTGGGAATTTCAAAGGACTTGCAATTGAGAATATTACTGGAAACTAGCAAATTCTGTGCAAAGAGGAAGGGTTGAAGCAGTCCCGTTTTTGACATGAAGTAACTGAGGCCCTAATGGAATGCCTGTGTTTTTGTAAAATCAGCATTCTAGTCTACTTCCAGGTGCTCTTTTTCCAGTTGCTAATAATGCCATCAGACTTAGCTCCTTAGTCCTTTCCCTTCTTCAGGCTTCACTATTCCCTTCTAGACAATGGGCCAGGGGTTGGAATAGATCATCTGAAACTCTGATGAGAACTCTTCAAGATTCTTTTCCATAGGAGGCGTGACGAGAAAGTAGAAGCTTGTAGAATAAAATTTCTTGGTCTCTTATGACTTGTTGACACAGGCCTTCAGTGAACCTAGTGCTGCTGTTCTCCTCAGCAATGCTGCTGACTTTCAAGAAGGCCTTAACCACTCTATACTTCAGATGAACTCAGAACCCCTTCCCTCCTTTTAAAAAAGTTTTTGACAGGATCTACTTCTCAGCCACTAGTCTGCATTCTAGCTACTTGCTAGCCAGTCTCTGAGTAGCCTTCCTTTATTATTCAATTTTAAAAAACGGGGCCTATGGCTTAGCAGATAAAATTACTTGCTGCCAAGTCTGACCACCTGAGTTTAATTTCCTGAACCCACATAAAGACAGGAGAGAACGCACTCTTGGTTGACCTCTGTCTTCCATATACGGGTCATGAAATGTGCACGTGGAACATGCCCATACACAAACAAAATAAGTGTATTAAATTTATATGCACAAGCATACACACACACACACACACACACACACACACACACATGATTGGTCTGACAGTAATGTCTAGTCCAGTAACCCCCTCCAATGCCCAGGCCTGTAGTTCTTTAAGGTATTTGGTTCTCACATTGCTCTCTCTGTTTTAGCACACTTGGTCTCATTTTAAAGTGAAAATAATTCTTTCTAGTCAATGTTGTCTTCTTTTCCAGAAATTGCCATCACGGAAGCTTATGGCTTGATTCTGTGGAGTCTCCGTGCTAGGCATTCATTTCAAGAAGCACATACCCATAGTTTACTTCCATTTTCCCTTTCCTTTGCCTTGTTTCCTGTCTATTTTTTCTTTCCAGTTAGTTTTAAACCTTGTGTTTATTTTTGATTATACATCAAAGCATAAAAACGTACATAGGTATAAAGTAACACATAATGTTTCAATACATTTATTAAATGTTCTAATGTTTAAATTTGGCTAATAATATTTCCTTAAATTTTATTTATCAGTTATCATTTCTTATTGGTGGAAATTTACAGTTTTCTAAATTTTTGAAATATATAGTACATTATTGTTATTTAGAGTTGCTCTGTGAATTGGCATATTGGAATTCTTCTTCCTATCTAAGTGATAACTATTTTCTATGAGATCTGCTGTGCTCTCATCTTCTGAGATCAACTTGATCAATATTTTCATATTCCACAATGAATGAGATCATTCAATGTTTGTCTTTCTGTTCCTGCCTTATTTTGCTTACCATAATAAGTGATGGTTATCAGAGACTGAGGGGAGTGGGGTAAGGATTATTGATCAAAGGGAACTAAGCTTCAGCTAGACAGAAAACTTTTGAGACTTACACAAGAGTGACTATAGTCAATAATTATCCATTATGTATTTCATAATAACCGAAAGTAAATTTAAACAGTCATGCCATGAAAATGATGGGTAGCAATTACTATGATGACTATGTTAATTGGCTTGACTTAGTCATGCTACCTTTAATCAAATGTTACATTGTATCTCATAAGTATATAAAATTATAACTTGTCAATCAAACAAAATATTAGTACGTTTTTCAAAAGAACTCTAAAGGGTTACATTCAATTAAGTACTTATTCCTGGGGAATATGTGCAAGTAATCATTTCACATGGATTAACTCATTTGACAGACTTGTCTTACTTGTGGCAACTTCATAGCTGAGAAAATACGTCTGATGGTAGTAACTTGTTCAAAGTCACATACCATCAAAGCAGGATGTTGCAAAACTGTAAAATGAGGTGAGGGAACAATCCTAAAGAATGATCTACCTGAGTCCTTATCTATTCATCATTTTCTGAAGTATCTGTGTCAAATCTTGTATAATATTGACGAACCTTACTGAATCTTACTCACTTTCTGATTTTGTCACTGTCAAGTTGGTAGTTTGCCTCAAAACAGGTATAAGTCATTAGTTAGGTATGACATCTTCAATTTCCAGAACAGCAAACTACTTAATTCCCCCATTCCTCCTTCGTATTTTTTCTCTCCTCTTGGCCAAGACTATGTCGTCCGTAAACACTGTGTGTTTCATCTTCTAACCCATTTGCACCCCCTCCTGTCTTCGGTTGTCCTGTCTTCTATTTGATTGTTCTTTTTCTCAGCATGCAAACAAGCTCACATCTTTCTATTATGTAAAAACAAATCTGAACCCTGGACCAGTCTCCAGCTACTCCTTCCTCGTAATTAAACTTTTGTGGCAATGAAACCACTTTGTAAAAATATTTTTGATATTTTTTAAATATTTAATTAATATTTTCCTAGTTTTATGAGCGTATTGAGACTTATCCCTGTCTCGTTCCCACCTCCTTCCTATGCCCTCTCCCCACCTTCATTAATCCATCCCACTCCCTCCCACCATCCTGCCTGTCCACTTCTATGGTCCCAGGGTTCCCTCTGGCTTGTCTACTCTTGTGGGGATTTAGGTCTCTGTGGCATACCAAGTGGCCCCTTTTCGGGCTGCCTCACTGATAGAGGCATCCCCTTACACTCATCCAGCCCTAGTCCCCAAGGTTTTCAATGCATGTAATTATGTCCCCTGAGATCCTTGCTAGTCTTTGTGGGCATGTTGGTTTGTCAATCTTTATGCATTTCTGGTAAGGACAGCTCTTTTGACATACCAGTCATTAGTGTATGTCCTTACCATGCTCCAAACTGGCACTGACCATATCACAAGTGAATTGCTAAAACCGTACCCAATGGTATATTTTCTGCATTTATCTTCTTAGATCTCTGTGCAGCATTTGACATATACATTGCTGGCAACACTATTCATTTTTCATAAAACTCCAGTGCCTTTCTTGGCTTGTGGAAGAATCTCTTCTTTCCAATCCTTCCTTTTCTGTGCTTTCTTTATCTCGTGCTCTTTCTCTAGGGTACAATCACAAAGTTCAGCTAGTTCTCTTTTCCAGATACTTGCAAAGTCTAAAAACTTTTCACCACCTCGATATTGATCTGAACCAGCATCACCTTTCTCACCTGGATCACTAATAGAGCTTTCTTCTTTGTTTCTCTTGCTACCATAGCTCCAGAAACATTCCACTAAGATCATAAGTCTCCACGGTTCCAAGTCTCGCAAAGTCAAATGGACTTTAGTGACTCCCAAAGTCACATACCATCTGCCCCATGCCCTCTTTTAACTTCTGCCACTTTCAGTCTCCCTCATTATATTCCAGCTCTACTGCCTGTATGTTTTTTTCTCCAATAGCTCATCAATACTATCTATGCCTTTGGGCTTTCATGCTTTTTAGTCCCTCAGCCTGAGCTTTCTTCAGATAACCATGTTTTTTCTTCTCTTGGTTCCTGCAAATCTTTCCTTGAATGTCACTTTCTCCAGGTCTGACTCAAATTCCTTGTTTAAAATGTCACCCCTAACTCCAGTAGCCCCTGTGCTAATTTCTCCATCACATTTACCACAATCTGACCTAATCATATATTTATACACGTGTTGTGTTCACTATCTGTTAACTTTCACAAAGAAAAATGAAAAAAAATAATGGCATTGAAGTAGATAAATGCACATAATATGCAAGATGGTATGAATCCTATAGATAGTTGGGGGAGGCAACTTAAATTGCTGGAAAATTGGGATTGTTATTTTATGTATCAAGTGTCCAGGAAAGGGTTCACCAGCATTAGTGATATTTAGCCACACACCTGAAGGAAGTAAGATGCAAAACACACCCATAGGAAGAGGTTCCTCACAAAAGGAACGGACAAAAGAAAAGGCATTAAGGTAAGAATTCTCCTCTATCTCTCCCTCTCCACCTTCCCACTCTCCTGTGTGTGTGTGTGTGTGTGTGTGTGTGTGTGTGTGTGTTTCCCCATCCTCTCTCTTCCTTCCTTTTTTGAAAGGATCTTTGCTATGCTGCCAGGCAGGCTTCAAACTCGTAATCCTTTTGCTTCACTCTCCTGAGCACTGGGATCCTAGGCATGTAGCAGTGATCCAGTTATTCTTCTGTTGCAGATATGACTACATGACCAATACGACTTAGGGAAATGGATTTATTTTTGGTTTACACTTTCTGGTTACAGTTCATCAGCATAGCAGGAGTGTTCATACCAACGTCAGGAGCTGAGGAAATTGGCCACACCATATTCACAGCAAGAACTAGGGAAGAGCCAAACGGAACCAGCTCTCGCCATCTAATCCACCTACCCATTGAAAAGTCCCACCTACTGCGGTACTTCCCACATCAATTAGATAGATTTTCTCAGGTCTTGTTTTAGCTGAATAATCTTTACAGATATGCATAAATGTTCAGCATTCGATTGCCAAGTTGGTATCTAACTAACTGCCACAATCACCACAACTGATTCTATTTTACTATCTTTTAAAATATTCTTGAGCTGAAGAGATGGTTCTGGGGTTAATACTCTGCCTTGCAAGCAGAAGGCCCAGAGTTTGAATCCCAGGTCCCACATGAAAACCTCAGGCAGAACTGTTGGTGCCCTGCACTTTCTGCACTCATTGGCGAAGCCTGGAAAATTCCAGAATGAAGCAAAAAAGAGGTAGAAGCAATCTAGCATGATTCATCCATAGGGTCACATAATGCCCTCTGAGATACACACACACACTCATGCTAAGTAAACAAAAATAGAGTTTAAAAAAATAAAAACATATTTACTCTTGACAATTTCATACATTCGCACAATATATTCTAAACACAACCTCTCCTGCTTTTGTGTCAAATTTATTCATTTATTATTTTCAGTTCTGGAGATTGAAATTAGGGGCTTATATATGCTATGCAAGTTCTTTGCCAGTGAGCTACATACCCAGTCTCAAACGGTGATTTCTGTCATGACTTGTTCAGTACAGTCTAAACACAGCCACTGCATTTTTCTTAATTACATATCTACATTAAATAGATGACAACACTATCCAGTCCCCTGCTCGTTTGAAACTTCAGAATATGGGTCTGATGAATTGTGCTCCTTCTCTACTAGATTGACTGTGTAATTAACATTCTGGGTAATAAATAAACGATTTAAGTGGAAAGGAACTTGACACAGAAGAATTACTAAATGAATAGTGTCATCACACTTTTCTGATAGCACCTGAACATGATATTAGATATGAGAATTTCATAATCTACTATGTATAAAAAGCATATGTTCAGCACTGTTTGTACTTTAAACTGTTGGATGCTGAGGATATAAAAATGAACAAAAGTACAAGAGATTCTGTTTTGGTGTACACAATCAAAAGAACCATATTATAGGCTAATGCATATTTTTTAAAATTCAAAGATAGTATAATGTTCCATAATTTTTATTTGTGTGTGTGTGTATGTGTGTGTGAGAGAGAGAGAGAGAGAGAGAGAGAGAGAGAGAGAGAGAGAGAGAAAGAGAGAGAGAGAGAGAGAGAGAAAGAGAGAGAGAGAGAGAGAGGGAGGAAGAGAGAGAGAGAGGAGACCCAAGAATAAATCCATTGATCTAAGGGTAGAAACTTGGTCCATCACTGGCCTTTTAGAACACTTCTCTGGAATGTTTTTTATTTGAGACCACATGGTGAAACAGTCTTTCTCTAATTTCTCGAAACAATCCTTCTCCAGTGGGTATTATTTTAGCTTCTGGATCCACAATTCAGGAATCATCCTCAACTGCTTCTACCTCGATTTTGCTTTGCTCTGGGATTCCCCAGACTCTGCCATTCCTGCCTAATGCTTTTATGTTAGATCTGGGATCTGGACTCAAGTCCTTCTGCTTAACCCCTGAGTCATTTCTCCAGCTGTAAGTTCCATTATATTGAAGATATGTACATTGGATCCCAGTCACAATAGCAATAGTCACAATAATACCAGCTATTAACATTTATTGAGCTTGCATGTATCAGGCTCCATGCCATTTATTCTTATCTCAAATTGCATGTCACTTGGACACTGCCATGCTCCTAATGTGAAAATTTCCTCACAGGTTCATGTGCTTAAACACTTGATCCCAAGTTGGTCCTACTGCTTTGGGAGACTGTGAAATCTTAAGGAGGTGAGGCGTAGCTGGAGAGGTCAGTGACTGGGAAGGACTGGAATTAAGGGTTATAACCTGGCCCTGATTCTGACTCAAGCCATCTGCTTTCTGGCCAGCATCATATAATATGCATCTGCTATACATTCTTGACAACCTAAACACAATCTGCCCCTGCCACTATGCCTTATCCACCATGATGGACTATATTCTCTCAAAGTGGGAGCCAAAACATGCCACTCTTCCCATAAGTTGTTTCTTTCAGGTATTCTGTCACAGGGAAAAAATTAACGAAAATGTAAAATCAGTATCAAGAATTGGATCATTGTTGATAAACATGCTCCTGTAGTTCAGACACCCTTAGAACTAGTTTGCAGCAAGAATACGGAAGAGTGTGAAACAGATAGGTAAAGAAGCCCTAGCATAGAGATTAATGGATTGTTCTGATAGGGGTCTGGCAAATCAGAGGTCAAGTTCAGGAGATTTCAGAAGGGAAAAAAAGAACTCTATTAGGAACTGAGCTAGAGACTATGTTATATTCTGGCAAAGAACTATGTTCAATACAGGTCTTGGAAATTTCAGACAAAATTCAAAAGTAATAGATTAAATTGTTTGGTAGAGAATATTCCAAGACAGCAGAGCATTCAGGATATGGTCTCTTCTTATTACTCCTGACCAGTGCCAGCTTTATTAGAGAAAACAGAGAGTAGGAAAAAAAGAGATGTGAAAAATGTGAAATTGATATGTAAATAAAAGTGAAATAAAATTAGAGACAAAGATTCTTTGGACAAAGTAACTTCAGAAAAAGGGACAAGATAGTAGTAATTTTTAAAAGTGACTAGAGCAGTTAAAGCGAAGCCTTGCATTCTACACAAAGATAATAGGAATAATGACTTGAGGGCAAGATCCCACCCACAAAAGCTGCAGGGTTATGATAGTTAATCCTCACTGACAATTTGACTATATTTGCAATCACTCAGAAGACTCCTCTGGGTGTGTTTTGCAGAGTGTTTCTAAAGAGGTTCTACTAGAAAGGGAAGATCTATGTTGAATATGGTCAGCACCTTCCAATAAGCTTAGGTTCTAGACTTATCCACCATGATAGATAAGGACAGAAAGAGAGCAAGCCAGAAAAGCACAACATCCCCCTTTCACTGCTTCCTGGACCACTGAGATGCAAGGAATCCTAACCACATGCTCTTGCTACCATGAGCTCTGCTAGGACGGGTAATTACCCTCTCCTGAGTCAAAATAAATATTTCCTCTCCTAAGTTACTTATCAGTACTTACCAGTAACTCACAGCAGTGAGATAGCAAATACAAGGGTGCAGGCAAACTTTTAAAAGCTTTCACTTGATAAGAGACTAACTGAACAAACAGAGACTTCAGGAACTCTGGTGGAGCAGTACCACCTAGTGCAGTTTCCTAGATTTAGCCATGAATGCACACAGAGGCCTCTGCAACTGGCTCCAAGTGGGTAAGCCACAAAACTGGCATCTTTATCCACATGATGCAAGCATGAGGAATGCAAAAGTTACATTGACCTGGAGGCTTGTACCAGGTTCATAAAAAGCTGCTGAGGCCAGGAAAAGTATGGCAGGGTCGAATTCTCTACATCCTATGTTAGCAGTAGCACAGGGCTATTTCTAGCCCACTACCTGGCTGGCTTCCACACGCCTCTTCCTTTCTCCCTAGTCCCGCAACTGAAATTGCCCTGTATCTCTGAACTCCGGATTTGAAAACTGCCTTCTTCAAAATACAATCTTCCTCTACTTCAAGGAAACAAGGTGTTGTGTGAAATGCGAACAAGTATTAAGTGACACAAGGCATCAGAAAAGCACACCATGGATGTGCTGGAAAAGAAAATATGATTCTAGATAGGATCCAACACATAAAAATCAAGACTTTGCAAAGCAGACATCCCGGGAAAATGCTGTATAACAGTTAACTAAAGCCATTTTTAGTTAGAGACCCAAGCTCAGCTGGTCCCCTACCACATTCCAGAAACAGTAGCCTGCAAGGCTGGTTTGACAGGCCTCCTCACCAGAGCCTCGGTGTGACTGCCTTTGCATGCTGGTTAGGACCCAAGACAAAAACTCTCCTCCCTATCTGGAGTTTTCTAGATTATGGGCCCTACAACAAAAGACAATTCAAGGGTCACACTTCAAAGATACTCTTCAGACTGAGGATTCCTGCATGTTCTCTGGAAGTTGAAACATGTGAGAGAGTCAGACTATGGAGTTCATTATCTTCACAGATACGAAAAGTGAAAGCAGCCCTGGAAGATAAAATCAGGACTCTGGATTCCAAAAGTATTCCTGTGCCAACAGTCTGCATAACCTTGAAGAAGTGCCTTGCGTTCTCTTGCAGAGGGAGGGAGGCCCGCAGGTGGAGTTCGGCTTTCCACGGTGCCCTCCCTAAAGATACTGGTAATGGGAAGCAGGAAGTTGGGGCTCCAGGTAGGCAGTTCAGTGTTCTGGATACACCAGCCGCCAGGCCCTCCCTGCACACTCAGGCTGGGCCAGCCAAGGTGCCAAGAAGCTGTGCAGGCCCCGCAGTCCCTGTGACCTCTATCGCTCTGCCCCACTATTCCCCGCTGGTGTCTAACTCCAAAGGTGAATTGGCGGGGGCGCGAAAGCGCGGCGACCACTAGAAATACCAGGGCGCGCAAAATCGAAACCGAGTTGCAAAGATGCGTTGAGCCCTGGCTGAGCGGGCCGGGCCTTGGAACCGGCTGCAACCCGCCCCTCGTGGGGGCGGGAGAAGGGAGGGCAGAAAGAGGTTTGGACCTTCTCCGCCTCTGGCCTACAACACCACCCTGGGGTTCATTTGCATTTAAAGAGCAAAGCACCAAGGAAAACAGTGGGCAAGCCGCGGCGCGTCTTTCCACCGTAGCGATTGGATCGCACGGCTGCCAATCAGACGACGGACGCCCCACCCTGTAGCTGTGGAGTCCGGGGTGAAAGGGGTACGGGGAGCTGCCCGGGGCCTGAGAAAGGGTAATGTGCGCTGGAGGATCCTGTAACGGTGGCGGCGGCGGCTAGAGCGGCGGCGGCGCTTGGGCGGAAGCTCCGCCCGGCTTAGGGCAGCGCTGCAGACAATAACTGGGCTGGGAGCCCACCCAGTGGGGCAGCGCCGCGCACAGCCGGGAGCCATCGCCCGCCGGCGCTCGGCGCAGTCCCGCGTGCTTGCCGGACTCCGGGCGCCCGACGAGGCACTCGGCAGAGCCGGGCTGGTTGGGGTCCTGACCGCTCTCCTTCGGAACTGGCTCTGCGGACGGTCCAGCGGGGGGCCCAACGATCGTGAGTCTTTGGGGCACAGGAGACCACGACGGGTGGGGTGGGGTGAGGGCGGGCGAGCGAGCCGACTAGCCTGGGCTAAGCTGGGTTTCTGGGGCTGGTGGGGATGGGCCCACAGCAGCGATCGCGTGTTTCCGGGAGGGGCGCCGTTAGCCCCCACCCGAGCGTCGCCTTTGCAGGCCGGAACTCCGCAGCTTTGTTTGTAGCGCATTTGCTGGAACAGCTGTGTTAGGTCGGTGCTGCTCATCCCCACCCGGGCCCGCCGCGGTCCCTCCCCTCTGCGGCGCATCCCCTGCCTCCCTCTCGTCTCGGCTTAGCAAGCCGGCGCGCGAGCATGGACCGGACCTAGACTGTCTTTCTGTGTGTTAGGACGTCCACAGTATTTGGCCCTCCTCATGGGAGTTCACTTGGTCTTCTGGATTGCCGGTCTCCGCGTTGGAACAGCGTTACCCCTCCTCCTGGGCCTCCAGTCACTTCTGGCTTACATCCCCATTGCAGCCCGTGGATTATGGCTTCAAGGCCGTTTGATCTCCCCCACCCCATCACCTTCTTTCCCTTGTAGGGCATTGGGCGAATTTTTGTTTTCTCTGTGTGTCTCCACGCTCCCGTTTAAGAAATAGTAATGGGCACAATTTTGCTGGGGGAATCTTTGTGTTAAGAGACGGAGGGGGCAGTCATTGCGCTAAAGGACACAACGGATTTGCGTGTATGTGAGAGTTCTAGGAAGACAGACAAGTCCTCCCAACTTTGCAGTTACTTAAAATATCTAGTCCTTCGGGCTTCCGTCATTGTCTGCTGCAGACATCTCTGACCCTGGCGACCACCCAAACTTCTAACTTAGCCAGGGCGCCTGTTCATCGTGGAGCTAAGCTTGCCAGCGGGGTTGTGGAGTTTGAGGGGTAGGGTGCTTGTGGGGCAGTTGGACTAGCCCCACAGAGAAGCCTTCGTGCTAACTGGGATGATCTTGGTGTGGTCGGCTGGGTCGAGACTGCCGTGGCCCTCATGGGAGCATCATCCCCAGCTCTGCTCACCTGCCGCAGCAGCGTGGCGGTGGACAGAATCCAGATCTCTATGCTGTTGGACTGGAGATTCCTATAAGCACAGGCCTCTCCACATGCAGAGCCCCTCAGCGCGCCTCTCCGACCCTACCACCTGGTGCCTCTAGCAATGTGCTATGAAGTCTTCCCGAAGAGTAGGAAACATGACTGAGGGACCTGGTAGTCTTCGAGGTTGACCAGTGGATCTCTTACTCGGGGAAGACCACCTTGGTCTAACATTGACCAAACCCCAACGCAAAATTCTGCATGCTATGAGAATCTCCAGCTCAGGGCTGGATCTGTCCTTTGCCTTGCCTCAATTCAACAATCCAAACTGTCTCAGCCTATTCTGTCCAAATCTTTTCTCTTAGACCCCAATTTTCAATCAACTTTCTCCGTGGTTGTTTAACTATTGACCTTTGCTGCTTAGTATTAATGACCTTTTCCATTTCAGAACTTGTCCAGGGTTATGGACATTTTAAATCGTAATAAGGGGCAGACTATAGGTTTCCTGTGTCTGCTTTGTTTTCCTTTTGAGCCCTCATGGGAGTAAATGAAATCTAGACATCATCTTCAGTCGTCAGAAAGCCCAGAAGTGTAGAAAAGCTAATGTTCCAGATAGATTCCATATCTTTGTTGAGTTTTTGCAAAGACTTTCGCCCTCCAACATCTGCTTGCTCTAATCCAAGAGTCTTAACAAGATGGTGTTCAAGGCTGATATTTACAGAGTAAGCCTAATGTGTGTGGAAAGAGGGTTGGGTTGCACTACAATAAAAATGAGTCATAATCAATCCCCTCTGCCTCAGGATCTGGTCTCCTCAAAATTTGGGGCTCTGCATACTTTTGGTTACAGTTTCATCATCCTAGAGGCAAACTGCATGAAACAAACTGAGAGATCTGTATATTCAGGGTAATCACACTGTGAAATAGCTAGGAGATAGAAGGGTATTATAGAAAAAGAAGTGGAAGAGGATGGGTTTGCAGGCACATTTCATGAGGGAAGGTAGATCTGGTTTGTCCGCAGAGCTCAGAGGTAGAGGAGAGGTTGGGTGCCTGTAGCAGTTACTATTTGGGCTGCTTAATGGAAGATTTATTTGAATTATGGTTCCAGAGGGGAGATACAGTCCATTATGGTGAAAAAGGTATTGCTGGCTGGCAGAAGCTGGAGCAGGTTTAGGTCACATTCATCATGTTGGCTGAGAGAGCTAGCTGCAAACTGCATACTTCCAGAGCAGACTTCTAGCAGAAGCATTCTTGGGACTAACCAACCTCAAGGCCACTCCCATGACATGCTTTCCTCCAGCAAGGCTCCATCTCCTAAAGGTGCCATGTCATGACCTTCCCAAACAACAAAGGATTCAAACACGTGAACCTGTGGGGGACAGCTCACATTTCAAACCATGATAGTGCCCCGTTTTAGGGGTTTCCAAATATTGAATAGTAAATAGACTGATGATCTAACCATTTGGGGGAAGGTCCACTGAAGAATAGGGAACTGGGTGTTTGGGTATTTTTTTGTAAATAAATACCCTGATAAGAATGGAGCATTCAAAAGGGTTTAAAGATGGGGTCTTGAAAAGGAATTGGAAACATCCTACAATTCAAGTAGGTTAAGAAGCCACCTCTAGATTTATAAATAGAGATGGGAGGAGGCTCTCTCCAGCAGCAAGATTCACTGTGTTGGAATTTCATTGGCCTTGCAGGAGAAAAGGGAGAAGAAAAGTACCTGGACCTAAATATGTGGTAAGGGCCAATCCCAGGAATTTGGCATTGTGGTCTTTATTGTTATCAATCAGTCTTCCTTCTACCTTCATACATTCATGGTGTGTGTGTGCGTGTGTGTGTGTGTATTTTACAGAGTTTAATAAGGGTTGCCTACATTAGCATGTGCCTGAACAATTGCTGGAACATAATGATATATCAGTGTGTACGCCACCGAAGAAACTGGCTCCCCTTACCACAGCCAGAATTAACCATCAATAGTCCCTTAGGGAGGGATGTCCAGGCCCCTCTTTATCTCCCGTTCTCTCTCTCTCTCTCTCTCTCTCTCTCTCTCTCTCTCTCTCTCTCTCTCTCTCTCTCTCTCTCCCCCCTCCCCCTACACAGGCATTTGGAGGAGGAGAATACCAGTTCCACCACTGTGCTTGAAGATGGGAATCCTGAACCCGGGGAAGTAACAGGCACTTTCTTAAGGTCACACAACTATTTAAGTATAAGCTATTGCGTCCTGTGGAGTGGATCATTACTCTGTGCCCCACTGTCCCACTGGTCTATACTTCTTGTACATGTCATGAACCACTCTCTTCTCCCACCTTCTCAGTGAAGGCAAGCAGAATTTTCTTACGGGGCTGCATCTTCGGAATGCCTCATCTCTTTCATATTCTTTTATCCTCTTGATCAAGAGAATAAAATCTGCAGCTTGTTGACAATGTAATGATTCCCTCCTTAATGTAGCGGAGGTATTAAAAATCTCTCCAGAATGGTCATTTTTAAACTCTTAGAAACTGTATGTGGAGGAAACAGCTCTGTTTCACTGGTCTTGGAAAATAAGGGAATGAGGGAAACAGCAGCAAGTCTGAACTTGCTTGTGAATCAAGACAAAGATGGAATTTCTAGTTTCTTCACTTCCCAGGTGCACTGTTTGAAGCTAAAGTGGAAACTGATGTTATTTCACCAATTTAAGGCAGAGAATGCCACAAATCTGGTCTAAGCAGATAAACCAGATGACAAAGTTGAAGCTCCCAAAGGAGGTTTTTTATGTCCTTCTCTGGGTCACTCAATTCCGTGCCACTCATAGCATTGCTAGTAACTTCTTTCTCCAAGTGAATTAAAGCCTTTTTTTATGCTCTAAGTAGATTGTGTGTGTGCATGTGCCTTTGTTTGAAGACTAGAGTTGAAAGTAACAGCTATTCTCTCTTGACTGGCAATCCATTGGCATTTTCACAGACATTAAACTATCCCCTCTGAACTTCTGTTGTCTTAGTTAAATGATCACAGTATTTTTCAGTCTTTATTTGTTTATTTATTTATTTATGAGAGAGAGAGAATGAATAATGACTATGCCATTTGGAATTCCCAGGAATTGAACTCAGGTCATCAGGTTTGCAAGGAGCTCTCTATTCAGTGAGCTATCTCATCGCTCTAATCACAGTCTTTCGTTTCCTATGTCTGGTCTTAGTTTCCAAACCTGTACATCTACATATGTACTTCCTGAAAAGCAGGCAGGAAAAGCAGAATCAATACAGATGCATTGAAGCGAGGTTGGTGTAGTTGTGTCCTGCTTTCCTACTTCTTTCCTTTTAGGGATTAAGGGAAAATTTGGACAATGGAGAAAATGGCCTGAAGGAATTTGACAGGGTCTGGAGTTGACCTACTTAGGTGGTGCAGGGATTTTTTGCAAACTTTGATCCGCATTTCTTGTCTTTCAAAAGAAATGCTTCAGTGCTTTCATCTTTTACCGTTTCCACCTCCCTCGCTCCTTCACCTCATACCCACTGCTAAGCATGCTCTAACCCTCCTATCTTAGCCAGCACTCCATTTTCCCGCTCTTCTCTGTTGGAGTTACAGTTTTTTTTTTCAGAGAAAGAGGACTGGACCAAGCCAGATCATGGTCTACTTGCCTCTGGTGGAAATATTACAAGTCAGGAGTAATTCATTTTGGAAGACTAAAATGTTAGGGACAGTATGAAGAGTGAGGTTAAGTTACAGCACACCTGCCCTGCATTAGTGTGTTGGACCCAACTAGAGAGCTATGCAGGCCTCCTGACAGGGAGGTTAACCCAGTGGATACTTTCAGCCTTCTGACTCAGCAGCCACGAGAAATTTGAGGACAGTGCCGTCCCTCCTCCAGTCCCTCAGGCCACCTTAGGGTAATCCTCAGATTCAATTTCCCACTTGTAGATGGGGAAACTGGAGTCTACAACATGGAAGGGCTTTTTTGGTTTTGTTTTTGATTTTTTTTTTTCAGACACGCACAGGTCCAAAGCACTTGGACCCCAATTCAAAGCTTCCTCCTTAAAGCACACTCTTATCTCTGCCAAGACTATTTCTTCATTTGACCTTCCACACCGAGTATGGTGGTGATTAGACGGTAGTGAGTGAATGTATAGGAAAGTCAGAGATCTCCATTAAATCTTTGGCCCAGTTGCTTCTCTAAAGGAGCTCCTTAGTTGCCCCATCTCATCAGTTTTTCTGACTTTCGTGTCTGTCATGTGATTCATCTGAGTGTGTGTACAGACTATCTTTCATCTAATTTTTGTTGGGCTAATATTGACACACTAGTAGGCCACGCAGGAATGATACCTATGTTGGCTATATTTCTCTGTAAGGAGATTTAAGGGGAATAGCAAGTGGATCTCAGAAGCCCTGTCCTTCAGTGTGTGAGCTAGTTAGGGATTCTGTGAGCTGAAACTTCAAAAAGATTCCCCAGGGCAGAGAGGTGGAGCACCTTTCTAGGTTGTGTAAAAGTCTGGGCAGAAAGTAAAGAAAGAAAAACTGAACAAGCCAAAAAAAAAAAAAAAAGAATTATGTGGTTAACTCATTTCTAGGGTGACTCCATCTCTCAGGCTGGAAAAGGCCCCTGTGTGTTTGGGACTGAGGCCAAAGGACATAGGACCTTCATGCATGTGGAGGAAGCAGGCCTTGATAGTCAGGCTAAGGACTTTGACAGTGTTGTGGGATAATCTGGTAAGTTAGAGGAGTGATGGTCTGAAATCAGGTTGTAAGAAAGAAATTTGACAATGGTATTCATTATGGATGACATAGAGAGGGAGGGTGAAATATTTCAGCTCTTGGGCAGAAAAAAAACTAAAAGAAAGCTCAGATAGTAGTCTTGTGGAACTTTAGAACCCTCAGGGGTGGCAGTTGAGGAGCAAGAGAGAAGATACTTGAAAACAACCCCATCAAAAGGGTCTTTTGTTCAATATCGGCTCTAAGCCTTGTAGTTATTCTGCCTTTGTATTGATCATCTCTGATTCTTATCACAAAACTGCATTGTAGGTAGCATGTTTTTAGTTTTACATATAAAGCATTTTTCAGTCTCCACGAGGTTAAGCTACCTTTTCAAAACCTCACTGACTATGAAGTGTCAAACTCAAACTGAATGAGAATTCGGTGGAACCAAAACCATTCCAAGCTCCTTGGAATTCTGTATGAAAGATGTAGTGACTGTATGGTGGAGGGACCCTCTGAGAGATTCACACATTAAAGCCTGCCCGAAGGAATTAAGCTAAGTTGAATATGTGCACTAGTCAAGTGGAATTCCAGTGGAGTAATCAGGGCAAGGATAGATGGCCATGTTTGGAGTTTGTGCCCCATTTGGAGGTGATCAGCGCTCCCTGGAGAGGAGGGAAAGCTGCAGGAAAGCTATGAATTATTGGGGGAGCAGCTAACGAGGGACACTTTTGGGTATCTCTGCCGCTCTTCCCACAGATTGCCAGCCAAGCAGATCTTTTAGATGGCAAATGAGCACTTTAGAGCAAGTCTGTGCTGTTGCCTCTAAAAATGTCTCGTTCAAGTTCCAGATCTCTCAGAGGCTGTTCTCTTAACGTAGCTCACACTGTACAATTTTTGTCCATACTTGTAACTTTCAACTTGAGCCCTTTGGGGGCGTATCAAATTTCTTTCCCAAAGAAACAGAACAGAGGACACGTTCCACTACAGCCACAGGCTGGATAACTAGTTCCTGGATTCTGAAGTCGATAGTTTTTTGTTTTGGAATGTGCTAAGTGGGACCAAAACAGCATCTGCCAATGCTTTAAAGAAAGTTCAGCTATGTTAGGGGCAGAGGTATGTATGGGAGAGGAGGAATGTGACAGCTTTTGCAGATGTGAGGGGGACTTTCACAGTCTTCATAACTCAACCTTTCTCCTTTAATTGGGAGTCAAACAGCAGGAATTTGGAACTCAGGAGGCCTGGATACTACTTTAGCTGCATCACAGTCCCAGTGGCTGACTTTGGATAAGTCTTTCCTCGAGTCTAGGAACACTTCTCTTTCCTGTGACAAGAAGCTGGATTAATAGGTTGCTAAGAAGGGTCAGGAGGGATGGAGGAGTCGGATTGCTTTGTAAACTGGAAGTTACCCTAAATAGAGGATGTCTGTTGATTGCATTTCCTTTCATGTTGGTAGTTTTGTCTAATTTTAAAATTTTGGTCTGAACTAGAGAACTTCACTAGTTGAAGCCACCAGACGATCTACAGCTGTTAGAAACCTTAGGGCTACTTGAACATTAAAAATCTCTCTAATGAGCAATAAGGCCTCCTGAGCAATAAAGCGTATATAGTTGTCATCATTTACCTGTAGGGGAAACTGAAAACTGAGCAGGTTTAGGGCTTACCCTTACAACCTTGAAAAACAACTTATTCATTTAACTCTAACTGGGATAGATTTAGTGTTAGAATTTGTTTAACCATAGTTGGGATAAACATTAATAGACTTGCTGTAATGTTTGAGCTTTTGCTATGCAATGCATTTTTGTTTGGTACTTTATGTATATTGGTTTTGCTATTCACAATATAATCTTAATGGGTAAGACTCTGCATTTCATTGTTGAGGAAACGCAGGTGCAGACAGGTGAAATAATTCCCTAACATTTCCTTAGCTGGGCAGAACTGATTCCAGTGTAGAGCTGTTTGGCTCTCTGGGGGACTGAGTTCCAATTCTTACTGTTTCTTTCTTGGCCTCTTTCCGCCAGTTTATGGCAGGGCAGGAAAGCCTTTCCTTTGGGAAGATTTCTTGAACAGTTCTAGCCACTATGTCTGTTCTAGCTATGCCTCTGAAACTACTGCATAAATCCATGCATTTCAATTTTGTCTGAGCTCAACCTTCCCTAAATTGGCTGTGGTGGCCCCTGGAAACTTGGCTGGAAACAGAAATTGCAAGTTCAGGTTGCAGCTGTTTCCTCCCGAGAAAGGTTTCAGGCAGATGCGTGGCTCACCTCTTGCACGAGTGTTGAGTGAGGGGAGGAGGAAGCAGCTCTTCCTCAGGAAATAGCCTTTCATTTGGGAAAGAAGAACCTGAGTGACCCACCATTTGCTTTCACTGCCACAATCTCTCTATCACAGTCTTAGCAGCTGCCACAAGTAGCCTCTATCAGGAACCACAGAGTAACCTATGAAGATTCCTACCTGAAACGAAGATAGCCACACCGAGTGAGAAATCTGCATGTTCATGGGCTCTGGAACCCCAAGAGAAGCCAGCTTCAGCTTACCACCCTAGGGGAACTTTAAAGTTTGTCTTTTGACTGTTTCTTTTCTTTTCTAGTTTCCCTCCCTCCTTCCCCCCCTCCCTCCGTCCCTCTCTGTCTCCTAAGTTAAGGTAACATAGCCCATTGAAGAAGGAGAGTTTGCTGACCCTTGTGAGTTAAGAGTACCTAGAGGCTACTAGTTTGGGGACACTCCTGTTACATTTCATCCCACTGTTCTATGGGATACAGACAGAAACACTGTGAGTAGCTTTGGGAGACATGACAAGGGAAAAGGCAAGAAAAAAATGGTGAGAGACTATATAATTTTAGCATTGATCCTTGCCAGCAAAGATAACTCTGGCTTGCTTAAGAAGAGGGCCTAAAAAGGGGTGACAGAACATCTGTCCCAGGGTGCCCTGCTCAGTTCATCCACCTCAGCCACATACATGGAAGTTTAAACCTGCTTAGCTACAGTCTTTGTATGGATCCACACAGGTCTCTAGAAATCACCTTAAACCGGCCTTCCCCAAGAGTGGGTTAAGGCTGTAATTTGTTCATCTCTCCACAGTGAATGTTTTCCTTATGTGAACAGCTGCCCTCCATTCAGACTCCTATTTACTGTGAAACTGGATTATGATTTGGAAGGGAGTGATAAGGAAAATGATTCCAGTCTTTCTGTTTCACACTGTACTTTAATGGTACTTTTTTTGAAGCCCAATATGACATATACTCATCACACTGCAGTTTGAGCTTACAATAACTCCCATGTGCCTGAGGTTCAAATGGGGGGGGCACCTTGGCCTGCTTAGGGTCCCTTGACAGGTGGGAGGCTGGTATGATCAGACTGAAGTTTTGTGGCCCACAGCCCCTTCCACAAAACGACAGCTATCTGTGGCAGCAAGGGGATAGTGTACAGAGTACTGCTTTGAGATTTCATGAAGTGCACTAACAAAGACAAGAAAAGTCCCGAAGGAACCGGCCTCCAGGCAGCATGTCAGGGTTCTACAAGGCAGCCTTTTATATTACTCTACTTGTGTAAATCCCTCATTCCCAAGAATTCAAGTCTCACACTTCTGAGGACTACTTTCCTTTTGATTCACAAGAGTACCTACTCCTACATCATGCCTATTTGATTTGAATACCTTGCTTGGCAAAGCCCAGATTGAATGCCTCTTCTTCCCAAAGGCATCTTTTTGTGTTCACCAAGTGTTTGTCTGCCCTTTAAATTTATTCAGAAGTTTATTAACAAAGTATAAATAATGGTACTCCACTTCTTATCTTAAGAAATAACAAGAACTATCCTTTGAGATCTGCACTGTGCTGTGTCTTTAGACTTTGGAAGATAAGATTCTCTCCTTACTAGACTGTCTGCTCCCTAAAAAACAAGGGTTTGGAATCCACTTCTTGACTTGCTCTGTGGCACTGAACTTAGTGTCTGTCACTAAGGCTTACCTCATGAATTCCACTTCTGCCACTTCTGCCCCTGAAACTGTAATGACAACAACTTTGTCAGTGATTTCAAGTCTCAGGTAAAAATACTAATAACATGGAAAGTAGGGGATTCAGATAGATGATAGGTCCCATATTTCTTTTAGACTATAGGACAGAGAACTCACACACAGTATGCGTACTCCATATGTTTATGCACATATATATGCTTGTATGTGTGCTTAGGGGTTTACTGCAAGACTGAATTGGAAAAGTGTAATGTCAGGGTATATTGCACAGAAAAATGCATTACCGAAGAAATTGAAAGTTCACATCTCTGTGGTGAGAGAATCGAATGAATTTTTCCCTCTTCTTTTTGGTATAACCAGACACCATCTTATTCCAGTTTTAATATATAGTTCTGCAGAGTGCTCTTTATGAAAGCCTGAACTCTCTGATGATTTGGTTCAAGCAAAGCAAAGCACCAGGTAAAAAATAGGAACCTGGACACCAGAAAGATTTCCTCTAATGAAGTCAGAAGCTAGAGGACAGCTACTATTTTCCCCCATCTGTGCTGGCCCATAGTGCTCTACTGCAGGTGACCGTGAGTTTTATTACCTCAACAACCGATCACTGGATGAGTGTGATGACCAACTAGTCCCAGGAGTGCTCTACTTAACCTCTTCTTTCTTCCTCTCCCTCTCTGTAGATCTCTTGCTTCTCACTGCAGCTGTTCTGTCTCCCCTCGGCAGCCTAGATTCTCCTATCTGCTGGTGCCTACTCTACAGAGAGGGTTCACAGTGGTGAGAGACTCTCCGAGGAGGCCTCTTCCTATATCTGCAGGCCAATCGCAGATGCGAGTATCAAACGTCTATAGTTACTGGATCTATCACTAAGAGCTGTCAGGAGCTAGGGTGAGGATGAGATGTGTTAGGGTAGATGGTAGTTAACCCTTCTTTGAGTTCCATTTCTGTTGGGTGTTTTGGCAATAGGGAGCCTAGACCAGAATGGCGTGGATTACAATAGGTTTATTTATTTAAGTAAAACTCTTGGAAGTCTATTTTTTTTAAAAGCTAGAAGCATGAATCACGTAGGGCCGTGTGCTTTCCATTTCTCTTCTTAAACAGGAACGTAAATGGGAGCCAAAGTAATGATAGGAAGATAATAGAGGGAAAATTTTGCTTTGCCATTTGTCGTGTGGAGAGGCCACACAAGCATCTATTCATTCTAGACAGAAATTCAACAGACCAAAGTGTGATGACATACTGAAGCCTAACATGGCAAACCAATGAGCTTACTGGAGATAATTACAAGTACGGGTGAGGGATACTTGCAGGAGCAGGGACAACTCAAGGCAGCGATTTCACCAGAAATCCTACCACAACCTGGGTGACACTCGGAGAAACAGCAGCCCTGGAGATCTGTGCTTGGCTTGTTCATTGGAGAGTCTTCTGCCCCGGGGCCCAGAGAAGTGGCGGGCCCTTATTCAAGGTAGTATTTCACTTCCCTGGGTCCCAGAGCAGGCTAGTCCAACGAGCCAAGCATAGAGAATGGATTAAGGTCTCTTCCATAGTATACTTACTTTATCTCTGGTGTGTTGTCGGAGACAATGAACACCTTTGGAAACAAACCCTGAGCCAGGAAGATGGCTCATCCAATAAAGGTGCCTGTTCACAAACCTGGCAACCTGCAGAGACTATCAGATGGACAGACAGAAAGGACATGCACACTGTGGCAAGCGTGTCTGCTCCCGTCCCCTTCTTTTGTTCCCTTTCCCCCTCAAATAAATGAGTAAAATTTTTAAAATGTAAAAGAAAAAGGAATCAATCCAATCTGGCACTTGCTCACCAGTTTCTGTCTCTGTCTCTGTCTCACTTATTTCCTCCAGATCCTGCTATGATGCTTCCTGACTGATCATGTTGTAAACAGTACCTGGCAACTCAAGGTCGTATTTCCAGTTGAATGTCCCAGTGTTCCCTCCATCACCATGGAGTCTCAAAAAGATAAAACTGTTTCAGTCAAGGGAGCTGTTACCTCTGGAGACACTCAAGACCAGGGAGCAGAAAAAGGAGGCAAGAACAAAGCAGCTGAGGTAACAGAAGGACCACCTTCATCTGGCCCAGGTAGGCTGAAGAAAACAGCCATGAAACTCTTTGGTGGCAAAAAAGGAATCTGTACTCTGCCTAGTTTCTTTGGAGGTGGACGGAGCAGAGGTTCTGGGAAAGACACCTCTAAGAAGGGTCTAAATAAGAGCAAGATACATGGTGGGCTGAGTGAAGCAGCCCCTTGTCCTCAGGATGTCAGCGAAGAAACAAGCTTCTCTCTCCCTTTGCCCAGGTCACTCTGTCAATTTCCCAGCTCTCAGAGTGCCGATGGGGCTTTGGAGATAGGTTCTAGGCGTAAGACTTCTGTAGCTGGAGTCACAGAGAAAGCTGGAGTTGAGAAGGTACCCACTGTGCACAAGCCAAAGAAAGGCCTGAAAGGCTTTTTCAGCAGCATCCGCCGTCATCGGAAGAGCAAGGTTATTGGGACTGAGCAAACTGAGCCAAAGGTCAAGAGACTTGAAGGAGCCAGAACCACTGACTTTCCATTGTCTCATGAGCATGTCAGCTCAGCCTCTCTTCCCTGCTCCAAGGAGACTTTCCCAGCCCCTAGAAAGGAAAATGCCAAATTCCAGGATGCCCCTGGACCAAAAATTCCTCCAGTGCCAGAACCTTTTCCACAAACCGCCGAGAAGATAGCCTGTAAAGTTCCAGAAAAATGTACAGAGACCTGTGCTTCGGAGCTCATGCAGTCTGTACCCATCCCTAAGGCCGGGGGCCGAGAGGTGTCCCACACTTCAGAAACAGGTGAAAAAGTGGTGGCAGAAGAGGTAGTATCCAGTGGATCTGTGGGGGATCAACTAAACTTCCTGTTTGGAGATGTCACATCCCTGAAAAGCTTCGACTCGCTGACAGGTTGTGGTGACATTATAGCGGAACAGGACATGGATAGTATGACGGACAGCATGGCCTCTGGTGGCCAGAGGGCTAACCGAGATGGATCCAAGCGAAGTTCCTGCCTGGTGACTTACCAAGGAGGTGGGGAGGAGATGGCCTTGCAAGATGATGATGATGATGATAATGAGGAGGAAGAGGATGAGGAGGTGGAATTGGAAGATGAAGAAGAAGCCAAGGAAGAGGAGGAGGAAGAAGACTTAGAGTATCTGTGGACAAGTTCTCAGATGTACCCAAGGCCTGGTCTGAACCTGGATTACCATTCAGCTACATCCCCAGGCCACCACGCCTACGTGCTTCATGACCCAGTTCAGTCTTTCTCTGATCTAGCCCCGGGGGAACTTCTGACTCCTCAGAGTGACCAGCAAGAATCTGCTCCCAATAGTGATGAGGGTTATTATGACTCCACAACACCTGGATTTGAGGATGATTCAGGTGAAGCCCTGGGGCTTGTCCACAGGGACTGCTTACCCAGAGATAGCTATAGCGGAGATGCACTGTATGAATTCTATGAGGCTGACGACAGCCTTGAGAATTCCCCACCTGCAGATGACTGCCTTTATGACCTCCATGGTCGTAGCTCTGAGAGGTTTGATCCTTTCTTGAACTTTGGGCCCTTTTCTTCTCGTCCACCCGGGGCAATGGAAACTGAAGAAGAACGGCTAGTGGCCATCCAAAAGCAATTGCTGTACTGGGAACTTCGACGGGAGCAGCTTGAAGCTCAAGAAGCCTGTGCTAGAGAGACACACGCCAGGGAACCCCACAACCGAGAAGCTTATCCTCATGAAACTCACATTAGGGAGGCCTATGCCCGAGACACTCACACTCGGGAACCTCATGCCAGGGAAGCCCATACCCGAGAGGTCCACACTCAAGAGAATGAAGCACGAGAGGCCCAAGTCAGGAAGGAGAAACCCATTCTGGAGTATCAGATGAGACCCTTAGGCCCGTCAGTAATGGGCTTGGTGGCAGGGACATCAGGATCTTCCCAGACTTCCCACCGGGGACCTGCTTCAGCTTTCCCTGCCACTTCCAGCAGCGAGCCAGACTGGAGGGATTTTCGTCCTCTGGAGAAGCGTTTTGAGGGGACTTGCTCCAAAAAAGACCAAAGTACCTGCCTGATGCAACTCTTCCAGAGCGAAGCCATGTTCGAGCCAGACATGAAAGAAGCCAACTTCGGAGGATCTCCTAGGAGGGCGTACCCTACGTACTCACCCCCTGAGGAGCCAGAGGAGGAGGAGGACGAGAAGGAAGGGAATGCTACGGTGAGTTTCTCGCAGGCCCTAGTGGAGTTTACCAGCAATGGAAACCTTTTCTCCAGCATGTCCTGCAGTTCTGATTCTGATTCATCCTTTACTCAAAACCTGCCTGAGCTGCCTCCCATGGTGACTTTTGACATTGCTGATGTGGAACGGGATGGGGAAGGCAAGTGTGAAGAGACTCTGGAGTTCCACAACACTGAAGACCTTTCAGCCTCCCTGGAAGCTTTTGAGCTGGGTTACTACCACAAACATGCCTTCAATAACTATCACAGTCGATTCTATCAAGGCCTGCCCTGGGGCGTTAGCAGCCTCCCTCGATACTTGGGTCTTCCTGGCATACACTCTCGACCTCCACCTGCTGCCATGGCCCTCAACAGGAGAAGCCGTTCTCTTGACACTGCAGATACCCTAGAGCTGGAACTCTCCGGCTCTCACCTGACCCAGGGTTACCTGGAGTCTGATGAGTTACCGGCCCACCAAGAAGATTCAGATGAAGAAGGCGAAGATGAGGAAGGAGATTGGGGCCGAGACAGTCCCTTGTCCCTCTACACTGAACCGCCAGGGGCCTGTGACTGGCCTACTTGGGCTCCCTGTCCTCTTCCCGTGGAGACAGACCCTACTTGGATAGGTTCCAGTCAGTTGGATGGGCATTTCAGCCACTCTTCATATGGGCAGTCAACCTGCTGCGTACACCCCGTGGCGGTGACAGTACCACGGCTCACAAGAGCACCTGGAGAGTCTCAGCCACAGCTAGCTCGACCTTCACATCTGCCCTTGCCTGTAGGCCCTTGTTACAACCTTCAGCCACAGGCCCCCCAGAGTGTGAGGGCCAGACCGCGAGAGATACCGTTGCCTGTCAATGAGCCCAGTTGCTCCCCCATTTCCGGAAGGTTCAGCCCCAGTCCCCAAGTCCAGGCGAAGCCTGTGGGCATCACCCATGGTATCCCACAGCTACCCAGGGTGCAACCCGAACCCCTTCAGCCTCAACCCAATAGCTATAGGGCTTCTAGCCTTGACCTGTCAAAGGAGAGGGCTGAGCAGGGCGCCTCCCTCCCCACCAGCTACTCCACTGCTGTGAGTGGAAAGCTAATCAAGTAGTCATCATTTCCAAGTGGGGGGCTAAGCATGTGAATGGGGATCAGGGATTGGGCAGAGGGGTGGGTGTGGGTGTTGCTGTTTAACTTAAAAATGCTTGTAGCCAAGAAAACCTCTGAATTTTCTCCTTTGATTTCCTCCCTTCTGCCATCTGTGACCACATTCAGCTTAAGTATGTCTGTTTAGAGAGACTGCTGAGTCTGTGCTCCAGTTTTGCTTTGGGGTTCCTTCTGATGGATGCAGAGTTTGGGATGCATACTTACCACAGGACACTAAACCCTCCTCTCTGTCCCCTTATTAACTAATGAACCACTGATGAGCGGCCAAGTGTGTATTTCCTCTCAGAGGTGTGTTGGCTATAAGCAATGTGAAATTATGGTACATATCCTCCCTACACTATTCCTTTTAGCCTTAGGATAGGTGCCACCATTACATTAGATGAATGTAAGCTGTTCACCTCTGTTAATTGTCCTTAGAATCAAGTAGCATGTATCTCACTGCTTATAGCTATGGATTTTTATATACCCTACTGTAGTTTGGGTTGAAGATAAAAGCACTAATCCCCCTTAATGAAATGATAAAATTTGTCTATTTTCAAGCAGAAGACAAAGAACTGTCGTGGAAACTACCATAGGGTCTAGAGCTCTGGAATGATATTTTTTTTCTTTTTTTAAACCTGTGGCTCCTTAAGTTAAAGGCAATTTAGAATTTCTTTTTTTTTTCTTCCAAAGGAAATTTTCATAATCTCATCAAAAGGAACATTGTCTTTTAATTGAGGTAAAGGAAGAGGAACAACCTATATTGGGCTTGGCTACAGGGCTTTGGATTTTTATGGGCAGCAGAGGAAAGATACAGAAAAACAAGATCCTTTTTAACCCAGATAGCAAGAGGTTAAAGGTTTCAGAGTTGAAATCTTAGAAGGAAAAACTTTCCCCATCCTTCCCCCCAAATCATGACACATAAATTTGTTAAGCCTTGCGCTCTATTTTGATGCTGTAAATCATTCCTAGGCTTGCACATTTAAGAAATGTGCATTTAAGGAATGATTTAAGAAAATGCCAAAAGTTGGGTCCGTAGTGTTGACAAAAGCCTAAACTTCTTGAAAAGAGACTGATGTGCCCTCACTCTGCCAAGTTGCAGAACTGATTTGCCTGATAGTTTCAGTCATTTATGAAATGAATAGCACCCTTGTTTCTCACATCCATGCAGTTTTCATAGGTAACTAGGTTGGAAATACAGGTGGGGCAGAACTTGCTGTCAAGAAGATAATTGCAGCAGGTTCATCTTGCCAGACTTGACCTTTCGTTAATCACCCAATTGAGATAATTCTTTTTGAATTTCTTTGTTGGAAATGCCATGTGAAATATTTTACATGGATATGTTAACCCAAATTATGAGCCTTTCCTCTTTGGCCCCTGTGCTCATTCTCGCACTCCAGCTGTCTTCATGTATATTAATTGAGGATGTCAATAGGTCTCTTGCTATTCCTGAGATTGGACAATTTACCTTGGGAACTGATGCTTTTGGCATGAAGGTTACTTTGTGGATATACTTTGTTTCTAGGGATATATATCCATGCTGGCCTTTGTCACCATTGCTCAGGTTGAGATGGGCACCGTGCCTCTCCTCTGCAAGAGTGGGCCCGATGGTAGGAGCTAAACCTCTGCAAGTAACCATGTGAGTTTACATGAGAGCACCACTCTCGAGGATGATTTTGGCTACATCTCAAGGAAATCCATCTGTTGCGACGCTGGAGAATGAAAGGTGGTAAGAAAGAACTTCATCCTCCCTACCCCCATGCCAAGCACAGAATCTCCAGAGAAAAGTGCCCAGATTCCAACCGCCTGGCCTTACCAAAGCTGCTCTGGGAAGATAAAGCTGAAATTGGCCTGGTTGTATGGCAGGAAGTAAACACCAAATGCCTTTACAACAGGAAAAGAACTCACTTTTTGCCTCTTCATGGCTGTTTGAGCTCCTGTGTACATGTGAACTGCCAGCCATATCTAAAAATAACATTATCGATAGCCTCTGTCACCTACTGGAGAAAAACTGAAAGCCTATTTTGGAAGAATTAATCAACCTTTGGTTGAGAGTTATCCTCATAGTCAGGAGAGCAATACAATGCAGTACCTCTTAGGGGACCTACAATAGCCCTGATAACATTTTGCTGTGCTTTGAAATGCCATACTACAGAGTAGGACCTGGGGCTGGGTGAGGTTTCATTGTTTAGATAGCATCACTGCCTACAAGTGTCTTCACTACCAAAAAGGTGACAGTCAGGACATATGGCAACATTTAAGACTACAGCAAATGCCAGTTGTAGCCTAGAGGAGAAAGGACGAACCAGCTGAGGACATAATGGCAGCACTGTAACGATGAGAAACCCAAGCAAGCTCCGGGCTTCTTTACAAATAGGCAAGTGCTTCCTTGGCTTGCACCAAATATGCCAAGGATAACCAGAAGTGTTTATATTATCACTACACAAGGACTGTTGGCACGTAAGCACCATTTCACTATTGTGATGCCTTGGTTGCAACGTCAAGAGAAGATGTGACAGTTTGAAGTTTCTGGCCTCACCTTGTTACCCAGTAGTCCTACATACTGTCAACTCTGACCCTGAGAATTCCCAGATGAAACCAGTCCTTGGACGACCTATTCATGTGGACAGAGAAGGCCTTTTCCAAAGCTAAGATGCCGGTTTCATGGTGCTTTAGATTCTTGGGGGAGCATCTAGTTTTAGCTTGGGTCCCTGACCACAGGCTTCATGGATAAAGGCTTCAAAAACCAATCTCCCTTGCTCCCCTATTGCTGTACCAAGAAGGGAAGTTGCTTTCCACACCCAGATGGTTGGAAGTATGCTTTCATCCTGCTACCAATGGCTTTCCCACTTGCACCTGTGTACCCTGACACTTGCCCTTGGGCCTCCTGGCTCACTTGTTAGAGAAATATAGGGAGGTTAGCAGGGACACTTCAAGTTTACTCATATGTATGTCACATCCAAGTTGTTTTTAAAATATATATATATATATGTATATATATACATATATATATAAAGCCAGTTATCTATTTTTGTATTGTTTGCATTTTATATTCATGAAAATGATGTTTATCAATTGTTCTTTTCTGATATATTTTATTTTTAAGCGGTGCTGTGCTGTTTACAGTTTTAAATGACAAGATGACACGAAAATTGCTGCTGCTCGTGCAGAAGACTGTCATCTTAACTGCCTAGGACTCTCCCTTTCTCCCTTTTTCCCCTTTCCCATCCACCTACATCTCACTGCTCATTCTCTTTTTACATGATTGAGGACAAAAGACGTCCAGGTACTGAAGATAAAAGCCAGGTGACTTAGACATGTGGACCTGGCAAATGGCTTGTTTTCTAGCTTTATGCTTTCTTTTTGCTCCCCCTCCCCAATTTGTAGACCACCAGAGGTTCCTCAGGCCCCCTCAGTTTTATTTTCTCTTTACACTTTGTCCTTCCGTTTTGAAAATAGTGCCCACATCGCAGTATTTGTTGTATTGAGTTTCTCCAAAGAAGCATCTGTGGGATGTTCTCTGCCTAGTCAAGGTATGGGGTTAAAATCATACCTTTCCCCTGGAGACTTGGAGTGATGATGATGATGAATAAACCAACAGGAATGGATTATGTTGAGGAAACCTATGCATGAGACTTTCTAGTAGTTCAATACATTGCTACATTTATCCAGAAGGGGCTTTGGCCCCTCTTGCTACTTTGGGAGACTCTTGCCCACTACTGTCATTCTCCCTCCCCTCCTCTGCTCCAGCTCACACATGGATGATACACTTGGAAACAATGACTGTTAAGGTTGAGTGGCTGGCCTGAGCTGCCATTTCTCCATCCTGCCATCACTCCAAAGAAGAAAATAAACATCGCATGTATATGTGTGAGAGTTGGGTCCATAAAGAGATGGGACTTTAAATATTCCTGATATTATTGGTGCTTTTTCCCCCTGCTGTGTATGGGAGTGGGGAAGATCTGGGGTAATTCAAGAATGTATATTTAGCTCATGTTAAATAAAGTGGCTGGGGGAAGGAAAAAGATATGTCATCACTCACCTTATGAGTTCTCTCTCCCAGTATTCCAAGGGGAGTGTGGCCCCTTGTGTCAGAGCTTACCTGACACATCAAAAAAATGAGTCATTTGTATTGTGACCTCTGTTTCTAGCACTCACTGACATCTGGATATCTTGATACACTGCCCATATGTCATAACAAATGTTTTTTTGTTTTTTGTTTTTTTTTTTTTGCTGAATGCTAATAAACTTCTGGGTTCTGGAGGGGATCCCCCCAGTCACTAAAGTGAAGTCTATGATTTGTTCCTAAGCAGCATTCCTGTGATCTGTGGAGAAATATTGACAAACCAAAAAGGTAGGTGGAAGAGGCACGCCCAACAAGAGAAACAACCCACAACTAAAACCAAAATCTCAGTTCTTGATTCAACCCATGCCCTACATGTTAGTCATATTTCTCATCAATCATCTATGCCTTGAGACCTGTTCCTGAAGTCCTTGTTCACAATCAGGTACCAAGTCACACTGGTAGTACTGCTTGGCCACAAAAACCACAGAAGAAGCTATCTGCATAATGGGAGGGAATCTCTTAGGTTTCCTTCTCTGACCAGCAAAGGTGGTCTGTGGTCCCAACAATCTTATCAATTGAGCAAACTCTGGTAAAAGAAAATTGTCAAGAAAGAATAGTGAACCACATGAGAGGGAAGTTCATATTTCACAGAAAATGAATTTTCTGTTCTGAATTGCTCAAGGAAAGTGCAGGTATGGTTCCTAAGGTAACTTGGGAAAAATACCACTAGTAAGGTCCGCTGAGTCTCTTTATATCCATAGGAAATTTGTAAGAAATTGCATCAGCGAGGCCGAGGCTGTTTCCCAAATTTTGTAGCCCATTTTTGTAGCCCATTAATCAGTTTGCCATTGGAAAATTTTCCTCATTGCAAGTCAGAATGCCAGGTTACTTCTGAGTAACTTGTAGGACTTTTTTAACTAAGTTTATCCTCCTCACTATGATTCTGACTTGGGTAACCTGTCATGGGGTTGTGTTACCATTTGTGGTACCCACATTATTTACTCATACATTGAACTGGTTTGACAAAGTATGTAGAAAACACTCTTCTTTTTTTTTTTTCTTTAATATTGGCAGCTGTCTGACTTTACTGTGATCCATTGTGAAGTTCTTGGAACTGCTGGAGATAGGTATTTATGGATAGAGCCCCCTAGAGATCTTCCTTGTTTCAACAAGAAATCAGTTCATGTGTTTTATGATTTGCTTGAATCTAGGGTCATTCCTGAAGAATGGGATACCTTTGTTTCGTTTTCTTTAGAGTGGAGGTAAACCTAACAATGTAAATTTTATAAGCCCTTTGGGGTCCAGCTGACCCACAAGGAAGACTTTCGGTCATATTGAATAGGCTCATTCCTCTCAAGATCATTTCTAGACATTAGGTGGGTTGCATGATTTTGTCAAGCTAGACTAAGCTCAGAAGAACAGTCACCTGAGGGCAGGACGTCCTAGATCGCAAGCTCCTTCCACCTCCTTTGTCTTCTAAAGATCTAAGAAGCAGGTACACAGAGCAGGTGATTTCATTCCCACTTTATACAGAAGAAATTGGACCTTGAAGAAAAGAAGCAGTTTGCATATTACCATATAGAACTGACTGAAAGTGTGCCTGAGATGGAAATGAAAGTTCATTGCTAATAATTCTTTATACAGAATGAATAATAGTATTCATAGGTAGTTCACTGAATAGTTGAACTACATTTTCTCATGTATTCTTCACCTAAACCTATAAGACTGACATTGTTATCTCTATTTTTAGATTAATAGAGGCCCAGAGATATTGAAACCCTTGACAAAATCCACAAATTGAGATCATCCAAATATTTTTTCTAATATAGCCAAGTTGCTTTTCAGACTACTAGCAACTGGCCACAAAACAAAGTATATTAAATCTGAAAGACACAATTGGCAGCCTGTCTACCCTGCTGGTGTCCAACCTAGTCTTCCATTCTCGAGGCTGCAATAGCATAATAGGCTGAGGCTCCTATGGGGTCACAGTGGGACCACCTTTCTCCACTCCTACCCTAGATTTGGTGTTCTGGCTATTGTATCTAGTCAGTTGGCCCCCAACTCTCTTACTACTTAAACCTTCTAATAAGTATCCTAAGAAAGATGATGAGTAATTGAATCAGTAAACATAAGCACTTAGAAGCTTGGCAAATAGGACTCTTGCCACTTGGATCTTCATCATCAATTAGAGCACAACCTCATGAAGAGTTACTTAGTTGTAAATCAATTTAATAGTTAAAGTAGGGAATGGTGTCTCTTTCTCTGAAATAATTGCTGTTCTCTAATAGTCCCTCGCTCTCTTTCTTGCTTTTCCACTTCATCCACATGCTAGAAAATACCTTATTTGGGCACTTCCAACCCATTTGAGCACCCCATGCAATTTCCCCAAGTCTCCTGTGCAGAACTATTGCCAATAGGAAGTTAATGCTCTGTGGACCACAAATTCAGATTAAAAGTAGCCTTATTCTAGTATCTGCAGATAAGAACATCTGGCAAAAGACTTGATATAAAACTCTCTTCTAAGCATTTATCATTATACCTACAGATTAGAGGAAGTCTCAGCATTCGACCTAGATGTTTGATGCAAAGAACCTCAACTGACCAAAGTGTAGAGAATAATAAGTGATTGTGAACCGCTCAGCCATCAATAACACATCAAAGTAACCCCCAGCCCAGAACTCAGGGAGCATCACAGAGTGGAGCTCAATGAGAATGTAAGAGTATGAAGGTAGGAAGGATCACAGACAGACAATATCTTCTATGCATGCCAGGGTTTTTGTATATATGAACCCACTACAAGTATATGTACTTCCATGAGACCTGCACAATATTTGCTCTATCATCAAAATTTCATCATGGAAGGGGAAAGATCTCAAAAGGAACCACACCCCTACCTGAGAGACTAATGAGGGTTAATTCTGGGTGGGGGGTGGTACATTCACTTTTCTCAATGGTATCCACTGGTGAACCTTAGAGCCTGAATAATCATAATCAGCTAGTCTGACTATTGGGACCTTGGGTACCTATATAACATTTGAGGCAAGTGCACATGATAGCTTGAGTTATGTTATTACTATAGTGTGGTCTACTTCAGTGAACAAGGTTTTCACACATTACATATGTGTAAATGTTTCTATTTCTTGTGGGCATGCAAATTTGAAGCCACTGTGCTTTTGTTAAAGTGGTTTACAAGTTTTCTTCTAAATAAATCTTTAGGGATATTTGATTTAAGTATTTCAACTCATGTTGGGACTCCAACCCAGGTTTGTTTGGTAAGATATTGTAAGAGAACAGGTCAGAGTTTTCCACACAACACTTCATGTCCATTTTCATGTCCATTTATGTTGTTTAACATTGAGCGAGGATTACTCTGAAAGGTTATTTTCTTTCTTTATCTCTCAGCTGAGAAAAAAATGTTACTTTGTTTTTAGTACTACCTTTACCCTTTGCTTAGTATATGATTTTATACAAGTCACTTCATCTCTATGTCAAAGTTTGTTCATCTATAAAACGAAGGAAAAGGAACACGGCATATACATCCTAGAGTTATCTTAAGAAAAAGTGAGTTTCTGAGGAACTTTATACAGAGGCTGGCACAGAATCAGCCCCCTGTAAGTAGGGTTTTGTTGATATTATTGCATATGGGTGCTGTGGCTATATCATTTTTAAGGACAAGCAGATAAGTTGAAGTATCACTTCTGAAGGAAGAAATGGTGAATCATTTCCTGGAAAATGCCAACTAGTAGAAGGGACAGAAACTTTAAGTAAGGTCCATCATGGTAAAAGGAAAAAACAAGTATGAAATTTGCTTCCATATATTTTAAGTATTGGTTTTCATGTTTTGTTTTCCATCCTCTCTGTTGTTACTTTCCTGTACTTAGGTGCAAAAAATAGTAAGAAAAGAAAGGCCAGGACATTCTGTGGGATGGTAGTGGATGTTTGCTGCACTTATGTTAAAGGAAAAATACAGATAACTTTCAGTGATGGATCATGAGATATACCTCTGGGCTTTCTAAAAAGTGTAGTAAACCCTCTGCTCAATCCCTTCAAGTTGCAATGTTCTTGAAATGTAATAAATGCCAACAATTATCCATGGTTTCATACCATTTAGTCTCATAATTAGGCATTTTAGAACAGGACCGTGTGGAAAGGGCTTTGAAGATCATTTTGCATTGCTGAGATTGGCCTGAAAGACCACACCTTGCTAATCTGGAGGAACTGATTCTAACACCCCCCCCCCCCAGATAAGGTTGTCGCCTTCCCCCAACCCTCTGTTTATGAAAGGAAGGAGCTCTCCATTGCAGATAAATTAAATTCCTCAAAAGAAACAGCTTGACCATGTGGTTGGCCACAAGGTCTACTGGGCTGGGCCCTGATATGAACAGACCAATGAGATGTAGGGGACGAAAAACTCCACTCAGGTTGGCAGAAACTGGAACTAACCAATAAGGGAAAACCACTTTTTCCAGGTCTGCCTAACCCTATAGATACCCCTCCCGGCCATTTGTGGCTCTCTTGCCCCCTATGGGACTCCATGTCTGTGAGTTCTTTTCAGCTCTCTTGCCCGTGACAGACTCCATGTAAAAAATAACAATATCTCCCTTAAGTGAAAATCTCTCACTGATCCTACCTCAATTCTATAGGCAAGTAGGCCCAGAAGAATGTTTTTTAAGGAGCCATTTTTTGGGTTCCAACTTTTATGAAACAAATCCTTCACTATACTGAATATACACAGGAACTCAGCATTCTGAGTATAAGTTTGCCATGAGACAGTGTACCATTATTCTTAGATTATAAATGAGTAAAGTAGACCTTACAAAATTTACTTGTGATCATCTATCAGATGTGGCCAAACTTCGATTCAAACTGCAATATCTGTAACAGCCAGGCACGCATATTCTACACCACTCAAATCTGATAAAATTGAAATCAGAAGTTGAAATGAAAAATCCTAGATTTCCGTGGAAGATCCACATTGAACTCTTGTGCTGAGTAAGAATTCTTGTTAGAAACAAGGAACAGCTTGTGAGTCTCGTGTATCTGTAGTCACCATGTCCAAGATGTAGATAATCAGAGGAAATGCACATTGCCCTCAGAATGAATATTCTCTCCAGTCTCAAATACTCTTCTCAAATAGTCTCTTCCTTTTCTTCCTCAAATGGTGCTCAAGAAAAGTGTTGGAGATAGATAGAACCTAGGGCTTTATACATCTAGGCAAGTGCCCTACTATTTAGTTGTATCCCCAACCTTAGTAGTCTTCAGCATTCCAGAAAAAGTTCAATGCCAGAGAGTTGAGGCCCAGAGAGATGACTACTTTCTTTTTTTTTTTATTTTTCTTTTTTTTATTAAAAATTTAATTATACATTTTAAAATTTTTTTACCAGTTCCCTCCCTCCCCCTTCTTCCCCCCCAACCCCCTCCTCCCCCTCCCATCCCCCAGTGCCTCCCCCCCAATTCCCAGAGAGTCCTTTATTGTGTACGCCTAACTCTCCACTGGGTCCTCCTCTCCGATGACATATAAGGACCCAGTGGCATTTCCATAAGCCCTTTCTCTTGTTCCCCTTAAGCATAAGATCACTACTATGGCTGTCAATCCCTTGCCTCCAGGGGTCTCGGTGCCCTTAACAGATGCTAGACTTTATGAGGGCAACAGTGCGCTGGACATTGCGCAGGGCATGCAAAGTCCCATTATGATTGCTTTGGCCCCAACTATTGTTGAGAATCTTGCAAATCGTTGCTCCTCCCATCCTTTTGCTCTTACAATCTTACCGCCCCCTCTTCCGCAAATGTCCCTGAGCTCCAGGATGGGGAGAGATTAGGCTGGCCTAGTTCTATGTGATTGATATAGTCTCTGAAGTTCTGGATTGTGGTTTGTTGATTTTCTTTTGCAGTTTTGCTGCTCCTGCAATGCCCTTCACTCCATTCTGCTGGGCACTGTATGACTACTTTCTGTTGGAGTTCAGCATTCAACCAGAATGACTTCTGAGACAAAATAAAGCAGCAAAATAAAACATAACGTCTGGGGTGGTACGGAAGTGTCAACTTGACAATTGAGAACATGCCTTTAGGCACATCTATGGAAATTAGCAAGCCATTTAGTAAGCCTGGCGATTATCTAATTGATGTGGGAAAACCCAGTCCATACCCATACTGGGTGGTGGGTCCCTGGACAAGTAGAAGACAGAGAGAGGGGGCCTTTCAGACCTCCCTGGCCAATATCTTATCAGGAAGTGCCACAATCCCGTTTCTTCTAGTATAATTTTGTCCTTGGGTTCTACTGGGTCAGTTCAGGGCTTTTTCTTTTCTTCCCTGTTTTCCTCACTCTATGCTCCTCTGCACAGAGACCGCCCATCACTGATCCCTTCTTTAAAAGACATGGTTTATTTTTGACATATTATGGCATAGGATGTTCCTTTGTGGTTACTTTCCACAATCTCAGAGTTTTTCTATAAGTCCCTCTGTTCCTCCTATCTCCTATGTCCCTCCCATGCCCTCATTCCCCACTATGTATTTTTCCCAATTATTCCCACACTCACCCTACTTGTCCTGGTATCCTACATCTCCCCTTTAAAAGGTTTCACCCTCCCCTTCTTCCTATTCTTTGGTCTTTTTTGAATTTTCTAACTCTTACACTGCTTCCAATCCAAATATATTGACCAGAATATCAATTCTATCATCCACATATGAGAGAGAATATGTGGTGCTTAACTTTCAGTATCTGAGATCCTTCATTAAATATTAAATTTTCCAGTTCCATTCATTTACCAGAAAATTCCATAATCTCATCCTTTCTGATGGCTGAGTAATATCCCATTGTGTATATGTACCATATTTTCATTATCCATTCCTCTGCTGATCAGCATGTTGGCTGAGTCCATTTTTTCACTATTGTAAATAGAGCTGCAATGAACACAGATGAACAAGTGTCTTGTAATAAGATGTAGACTCTTTTGGAAATATTCCAAGGAGTGATGTAGCTGGGTCATATGGGCTGTTCTATTTTCAGCTTTCTGAGGAACCTCCACACTGATCTCCATAAAGGTTGTACCAGTTTACTTGCCCACCAGCAGTGAATAAGTGTCCCTTTTTCTCCATAGACTCACCAACAATCTCTGTTGTTTGTGTTCTTGATCTTAACAATTCTGACTGGAGTAAGATATTATGGTACAGTTGTTTTGATTTGCATTTCTCTGATAATCAGGGAAGTTGAGCACTTTTAAAGGTATTTGTTTGACATTTCAATTTCTTTTTGAGTGAAATCTGTGTTTACTTCCAGGGGCTATTTTTTTTTTAAATTGAAATGTTTGCTGTCTTGATGTTTAATTTTCTGAGCTCTTTGTATGCTCTGGAGATTAATACTTTGTCAGATTCACAGCTAGCAAAGTTTTTCTCCCATTCGGTGTGTTGTGTTTTTGCACAGTTAACAGTTTCTTTTGCAGAACAGAAGCTTTTTAATTTCATGGAATCCCATTTGTTGATAATTGGTCAGTTCCTGGGCATTTGCTGTTCTGCTTAGAAAATCTTTACCTAGGCCTATCAATTCAAGTGTACTTCCTCCTATTTCTTCTAATAATTTCAGAGGTTTGGGTTTAATATTGAGGTCTTTTATCCATTTGGAGTTGACTTTTGTGTAAGGAGAGAGGCAACAATAAATTTTTATTATTTTATATGTAGATGTCCAATTTTCCCAACAGCACTTTTTTTTATTTCCACTCATACAAACTTAACAGGTACACTGGTCCCCCCCTCCCTCCAACCCCCTATCTCCCTGTGCCTCCCTCCCCTTCCCCTTCCCTTCCCATCCCCCAGTGTCTCCCCCTCCCATCCCCAGAGCATCCTTTAATGTGCATGCCAAACTCTCCTCTGGATCCTCCTCTCCGATGAGGTGCAAGGACCCAATGGCATTTCCCAGAACCCTTTCCTGTGTTCCCTTTAAGCATGGAAACACTACTGTGGCTGTCAATCCCTTGCCTCCAAAGATCCTAGTGCCTTTAGACTTTGTGAGGTCAATAGTCCAACAGCACTTATTGAAGATGCTGTCTTTTCCCCAGCGTAAATGTTTGGCACATTTGTCAAAAATCAAGTGACTGTGTGTGTGAGTTTATATCTGGGTCCTCTGTTCTGATCCATTGGTCGATGTATCTGTTTTTGTGCCAGTACCAAGCTGTTTTTATTACTATAGCTCTGTAGTATAGTTTGAAATCTAACCTCCAGCAGTCTTCTTACTGCCCAAAGTTGTTTTGGCTAATCATGGTTTTTTGTTCTTCCATATGAATTTTGAAATTGTTTTTTTTTTTTTTGAGTTCTGTGAAAAATTGCATTGGGATTTTAATTGGAATTGCATTGAATCTGTATATTGCCCTGGGTAGGATGGTCATTTTCACAATATTGATATTACCAATCCATGAGCAAGGGAAGATATTTCCACTTTCTAGTATCTTCTTTAATTTCTTTCAGCAGTGTTTTGTATTTTCCATTATACAGTTCCTTTATTACCTTGGTTAAATTTTTTCCAAGGTATTTATTTTCTTTGCAGCTATAGTGAACGGGATTTATTCTCTCATTTCTTTCTCAGCTTGTTTGTCTCTGGTATATAGGAAGGCTACTGATTTTTGTAGGTAGATTTTGTAGCCTACACTTTACTGAACTTGTTTATTAATTCAAGTAGTTTCTTGGGGGAGTCATGTGGATCTCTCACATGTAGAATCATATCAGCTGTAAATAGGGATACTTAAACTTCTCCCTTACCTATCTGTATCCCTTTTATTTCTTTCTCTAGCCTTACTGATTTAGCTTGGATTTCAAGCACACTATTGAACAGGAGTGATGACAGTGGACAGCTGTCTCATTCTGAATCAAAGTTGGAATATTTCAAGTTTTTCCCTATTTAGGAGGATGTTTGCTTTAGGCTTTCCATATATAGCCTCTCCATTCCTCTTTTCTCCAAAATTTGCATCATGAAGGGATGTTGAATTTTGTCAAATGGCTTATCTGCATCTATTAAGAGGATCGATCATATGATTTTGGTTTTTGAGTCTGTTAATACAATGAATCCCATTTATTGGTTTATGTTTGTTAAACTATTCTTATATTCCTGGTATGAACTTGATTCGATCATTGTCCGGGCCCACGAACCAGCATGAACCAGAACCTACAAACGTGGGAATCTGAAGTGGGAGCGGAAGGAATTAAAAGTTTCAGGCTTGGGTCAGAGGGGGTCTTGGATGTCCACCATCATCCCAGCCAGGTTTTTTATAATCAAGAAGCAGGGCCAAATTCTTTACAGGACTATGTAAAATGCATACATTTTGGTTAACAAAAAGAAGACAGGAGTGACACCCAATTGCCTTGGGGCAGACATATTGTCAGGTATGCTAAACATGCATGCCACCTTGTTGCTAGAAGGGAATGGACAATGGTCCATGCATTAACATCTCTTTTGATAGGCAGGAAAGAACTGATAGGGAGGGAGAACAGCCCAGCCAGTTTCTTAGAGAAACAAAAGTGTTCCAAACGACCTGGGAGTTTTCTCAACTTCCAAGGAGGGAATTTAGCCTATCATTGTCTTGCAGACAAGAGGCAAACTCAACCGCCCAAGGGAGGAGTCACTCAATGGCCTGTTCAGTTGCTAATGTATCATCCTGAGCTCAGGCTTCTGGGCCTAGCAACCCCCACAGATCATGGTGTATGATCCTTTGGATATGTTTTGGGATTCAGTTTGCTAGTATTTTATTGAGGATTTTTGTATCTGTGTTCATTAGTGAAATTGACTTATAATTTTCTTTCTTTGTTGTTTCTTTGGCTTTGGAATCAGAGTTATATTGGCTTCATAGATGGAGTTTGGGAGTATCCCTTTTTTTCACTATTTTATGTAATAATTTGAGGAACAGTGGTATTAGTTCTCCTCTGAAATCTTGATAGAATTCTGCACTGAATCTATCTGCTTCTATGCTTTTATTAGGTGGGAGACTTATAATTACTGTTTCAATCCCATTTCTTGTTATTGGCCTGATCTTATTGGATCTATTTCATTTTGAGTCAATTTTGATAGGTTGTATGTGTTTAGGAATTCACCTATTTCTTTTAGATTGTCCAATTTAAAAGAACATAAATGTTTAAAATATGTCTTTATGATTCCCTGGGTTTCTCCAGTATCTGTTGTAATTACTCTCTTTTTATTTCTGAAAATGGCATTTCTTGCTTATCTTTTCAAAAAACCAGCTCTTTGTTTCATTGATTTTTTTTTTTTTTTGTATTGTATTTTTCAGTTCTAATTCACTGATTTCTGCCAGGATCTTAGAGATCTCTTCATGTGTGCTATTTTCAGAATTGATTTGCTCCTTTTTTCCTAAAGCTTTCAGGTGTAACATTAAGCCATTTACTTGGGATCTTTCCTTTTCTGTGATGTAGGTAATTTAGTGCTATAAACTTTCCTCTTAGAACTGCTTTCAGTGTATCCCATAGATTTTGGTAGGCTGTCTTCATTTTATTGGCTTCAAGGAAGTTTTAAATTTCCTGTTTTATTTCATTTTTGACCAATTCCTCATTTAAAATGTGTTCTTTAGCTTCCATGACTTTGTATAGTTTCTATTGTTTCCTTTGTTGTGAATATCGAACTTCATTCCATGATGGTCAGATGACATGCAATGAACAATTTCAATTTTTCTGTGTATGTGGAGGTTTGATGTGTGTCCTAGTATGTGTTCTATTTTCAAGAATGTCCCATGAGCTGTTGAGCAGAATGTGTATTCTTTAGCATTTGAATGAAATGTTCTGCAGATATCTGTAAAGTCCATTTGATTTATGGTTTCATTAACTCCAAAGTTTCTCTGCTTAGCTTTTGGCCTGTTGACCTATCCAATGGTGTGAGAAGGGTATTGAAGTCTCCTACTACTGTGTTTGGGTTGATTAGCTGTTTTGTCTCCTGTAGTGATTGTTTGATGAATTTTGGTGCTTCTGTGTTTGGTACACATATGTTTAGGATTGTAAAATCTTCTCACTGGAATTTTCCCTCTACTAAGATGTAATATCCATTCACATGTCATATGGTTTGCTTAAATTTGAAGTCTATTTTTTCTGATATTAAGATGGTAACTCCTGCTTGTTTGTTTTTTCCCTTTGCTTGGGGTACTTTGGACTCTCTTTTTACCCTGAACAAGTGTTTATCTTTCAAGGTTAGATGTGTTTCTTGGAGGCAGAGAATTGATGAGTCATGATGTTTGAGACAACTTTCTGTTTTTTCTCCCACATTTTATTTTTTTCCTAATCATACAAGCTCAATAGGTACCCCCGTGCTCTCCCTCCCTCCTCCCCTCCCCAGTTGTCCCTTCTTGCACTCTTCTCCTTCCCCCTTCCTTTCACCCCCCTCCTTATCTCTCCCTTTCCTGGTGCCTCCCCTTTTTTCCCCTTCATCCCCTAGAGCATCCTTTTGTGTGAACACGAAACCTCCGAGTCCTTCACCCTAGTGAGGGTTCAGGACTCAGTGGCATAGCCCAGAGCCCCTTTGTGAGCTCCCATTAATATGGGAACGCTACTATGACTGTTTAATCCCTTGTCTCTAAGGGTCCTACTGCCTGGAGCCTTCTTCCCTGTGGTCCATGCTAGAATTTGGGGGATCGTTGACATGTCAGCCATTGTGCAGGTCAGGCAAAGTCCAATTCTGGCTGCTGCAACCCTAACTTGTGTGGAGTATTTTGCATATTGTTGGTCCTCCCCATCTTTAGGCTCTTCCAATCTTGCCACCCCCTCTTCTGCAAGGTTCCCTGAGCTTTAGGATGGAGAGAGGTTTGGCTGGTCTGGTTCCAGGTGATTAATGTAGAGTCTTTGGTGTTCCAAATTATGGTTTATTGTTGTTTTCAGTTTTGCTTTTCCTGCACCACCCTTGGCTGCATCCTGATTGGAATGGAAGGTCACCTCCTAACCAAAGATAAAAGACTGTTTAAATGAAGATCTTAATATAAGAGGAGACTCAAAGACAGATGGATGAATAGAAGTAGGACACAGTAGTGGGGGGGGTTAGTGTCCCATTTTCCAGATGGTTACTGACTGTCTGCCAGTCCCTATACCCTCCCTGATTGGTGAGAACAAGCCTGCTCAGTCCTAAATGACCAGGAAAATGATAGTGAGCTGCACCAGGTGTCTTGCTACTTACATGTAGTACTTCATGGTGGCCTATTTTCTCTACTGAAGCATGTTTCCCTCTCTCTTTTTTGGGGGGCCTTCCTTCCCTTCCTTCCTGTTTATAATACTTTGCAATTACAGTAGATATTATAGATATTTACCTTTGAATATGTCATTAAGTGGGTTTGCAACTAGGATCCACTTGTTAGGGAGTGCATACAGTGTCTAACTTTCTGTGTCTGGGATGCTTCTTCTCTCAATATATTTTTTTATAATTCCATCCACTTCCTGGCAAATTTCATTAATTCCTCTTTTTTGATGGCTAAGTAGTATTCTATTGTATAAGTGTATCACATTTTCATTATCCATTTGTCAACTGTTGGGCATTTGGGTTGATTACATGACTGTTATTGTAAATAGTGCTGTTATGAACATGGTTGTGCTCATGTCATTGTAGTGAATTTTTGCATTATGGGGGATTATTCCCAGAAGTGGAATAGCAGGATCATATGGCATTTCAATCTTCAACTTTTTCAGAAATTGCCACACTGATCTCCAGAGTGGTTGTATAAGCCTGCATTGCCACCAGCATACTCTGCAGCATTTGGTGTTGTATATATTGTGGAATTTTGCCATCCTGACCAGATTGAGATGATATCTTAGAGTAGTTTTGATTTGCATTTCCCTGATGGCTAGGGATGTGTAGCATTTTTTAAGATATCTGTTAGACATTTCAATTTTATCCCTGGAAAATTTCTTTTGAGTTCCCAGGCCCATTTTTTAATTAGATCATTTATTTCTTTGGTGTTTAGTTTTCTAAGTTCTTTGTGCACTCTGGACAGTAGAGCTCTATCAGATATGTGGTTAGTGAAGATTTTCTCCCATTCTGTGGGTTGCCTTTTTGTTCAATTTATAATCTCTTTATCTGAACAGAAGGTCTTTAATTTCATAAGATGGCCTAGCCCAATCAGCTCGAGGGAGTTTCCTACCCTTTCAACTAGAGTATTTATAGTCTCTGGCCTAATATTGAGGTCCTTGATCCATTTGGAATTAACTTTCATGTATGGTGACAAATACGGGTTCTAGCATATCTTCTATTTCTGAGAATGTTCCATGGGCTGCTGAGTAGAATGTGTATTCTTCAGCATTTGGTGAAATGTTCTGTAGAGATCTGTGAAGTCCATGTGATTTAAGTTTCATTTAACTCGCATTTATATCTGCATTGTTTTTGACCCATTGACTTATCCAATGGTGTGAATGGAGTATTGAAGTCTCCTACTATCTCCTACTGTGTTTGGGTTTATTAGTTGCTCTCCTTCTTGTAGCATTTGTTTGATGAGTTTGGGTACTCTTGACATTGATGCATATATGTTTAGGATTATAGTACCCTTCTGCTGGAATGTTTCCTTAACTAGGAATTTTTTTATCTTTTATGGTTTACTTTGGTTTTATCACTTTTGTTGACTTATCAACTTCTCCTCTTTTATCTTCCAGATCTAAGAATCTATCTTTGTAATAGTTACTCTTATCAGTTACTCTGAGGGAACATCTGAAGTCCAGCAATTTAAGGCAGAAAGGGAGATTTATTGAGACTATGGTTCCAGAGGGGAGATACAGTCTTTTCATGGTGGAAGTGGCATGGCTGACAGCAGAAGATGGAAGTTGGAGACTGAGAGAAGCTAGACTCCTTCCAGCAAAGCACACTTCTGCAGAGGTAGGGTGGGACTAATCCACCTCAAGGCCAACCCCTGTGACCATCTTCCTCCAGCAAGGTTCCACCTCTCAAAGGTGCCATGACCTTTCCAAATACATGAAACTGTAGGGGACACATTTCATTTTTTTTTTTCCTTTTTTTTTATTATTATTTCCGCTCATACAAACTTAATAGGTACACCGGTTCCCTCCTTCCCTCCTCCTCCCCCCGACCCCCCTGCTCCCCCTCCCCTCACCCCTCCCACCTCATCCCCCAGTGCCCCCCCCAATCCCCGGAGAATCCTTTAATGTGCATGCCAGACTCTCCTCTGGGCCCTCCTCTCCGATGACGTACAAGGACCCAGTGGCATTTCCCTGAACCCTTTCCTGTGTTCCCCTTAAGCATAGGAACACTACTGTGGCTGTCAATTCCTTGCCCCCAAGGATGTTGGTGCCTTTAGCAAATGCTAGACTTTGGGGGGTCAATAGTGTGTTGGACATTGTGCTGGGCATGCAAAATCCAATTATGATTGCTACGGCTCTAACTTGTGTGGAGATTCTTGCATATCATTGCTCCTCCCATCCTTTTGCTCTTACAATCTTACCGCCCCCTCTTCTGCAAATTTCCCTGAGCTTCAGGATGGGGAGATATTAGGCTGGCCTAGTTCTAGGTGGTTGATATAGAGTCTCTGAAGTTCTGGATTGTGGTTTGTTGATTGTCTTTTGCCGTTTTGCTGCTCCTGCAATGCTCTTCACTCCATCCTGATGGGTATTGGATGTCACCCCCTGGCCAGAGATAAAAAACTGTTAAACTAGAGTCTTTTTATAAGAGTATATTCAAAGGTAGATGTAATAAAAGTAGGAAACCACAGTGAGGGAGGGGTTAATCACCCATTTGCAAAATGGTTACTTTTTATCTGCCAGACTATTTGCCTTCCCCTTCTGGTGAGATCATACCCCCTCAGTTGTAAATGATCAGGAACGAAAGTCTGTGAACTTACCCAGATGTCTCATTACTTACTTGCAGTTCTTGATGGAGGCCTATTTTCTCTGTTGTAACATGGCTGTAGGGGACACATTTCAAACCATGACAGTCTTCTACTTGACCAGTACTATCTCTATTGAATTTCTTATTTACTGTTTGAATATTTTTAGTTCCAATGTTATTTCAGCCTAGGCTTTTTTCAGTGTTTCCATGTTTGCTTGCAGATCTCTTTGGGCTTTCTTCAGTATTTCTAGATCTGGTGGTTTTAGTTCTCTACTCTCATTCTTGTTGTATCTTGTTTGTATGTGTCTTGTTAGTTTTCTTTCTTGAATTTGTTGTGTTCTTCAAATTTTTTTAAGCGTTTATCAATGTTCTCTTAGAGCTGTTTGAACATATTTACAATTGATCTTTGAAATTCATTATCCTGGTTTTTGCTATCTTGGACACCTCCCAATGGGCTATCCTTTGTGGAAGTTAAGGCCTTAGGATGGAAATTTTAAGAGGAGACATGTTTTCTTGCTCCTAGTGGGCTTTTTCCCCCTGTTTTATGGATGTGATTTGAGCATCTGGAATTAGGTTGATTATTTCCTTTTATTTATATTGTTATATCCCTTGTGTTCTCTGTGTGAGTTAGGGTTTCTATTTGTATATAATATTTTTAAAATGGTAGATGATGACTGAAATTCTATCTGAAAACAGTGGAAACTGACTCTATGGTGGGATAGTTGTCTTCTATCTGGGATGCTGTTTTAGCCCTCCGATGATATTCATAAGATCTATGTTTTTTTTTCTTTGTTTCTTATCAGATGTTGGCGAATCCACTTGAGACAAAGGGCAGTAGTCCCAAGGTACTCTAACTGTAAGAGATGCTTCTGAGGTGAATGTTCTGAAGTTACTCTTATGCTGTCTTGTTAACCAGAAGCCTTTTCTCTCTTTACTCTTGAAGGCTGGTGTCATATGGGATCTTCTACTTAGACTTACTTTGTGTGTGTGTGTCTGTGTGTGTGTGTGTGTGTGTGTGTGTGTGTGTGTGTGTGTGTGTGTGATTATCAGGAGTGGATGTAGAGTTGTTGGTATAAGGGTAGGGCACATTATAGGGGAGCAGAGTTAGAGTCCTGGACCTAACCTCTGATCCAGCACAACAGGGGATGGTGGAGTCAGGCAGTGTCCTGGAACCTTGGCTCTGACAAAGAAGGTTTAAAGCAGCCTTACCTAAGCCGTGGGGATTGTTCAGCAGGAGAGGGTAGTCAGATGGAGCACTAGGACCTCAGCTCTGACGGTGTCCCTACTGTCACTGTTTGAAATGTGAGTTGCTCCCCACAGGCTCATGTATTTGAATCCTTAGCTGCTGCCAGTATCTGGGAAAGTCAAAGCACCTTTAGGAGGTGGAATCTTGCTGGGAGAAGGCAGTCACAGGGGATGGACCTTGAAATTGGTTAGCCCCACCCTACTTGAGTGAGTCTGCTCTTAAGCAGGCAGCACTTCTCAGCTTCCGTGATGTTTGCAGTGGTCCAGTGTTCCTCCAGTCATGCCACTTCTGCTATGAAGGACTATTATCTCCCCTCTTGAATTTTAGGCTGAATAAATCTCCTCTTTCTCCTGTTCAGTTGTTTGGGCCTCAGTGGTGTCTCACAGCAACAGGAAAAAGTAGCTGGCACAGCTTTTTTTAAAAAATGTGTTTGACTCATTTGAGTGTGTAAGATTCTAATAGTAGGGAAGAGACTTTCCATATCTGGAAGTGGGGAAGAAAGCTGGGGACTCTCACTGAGAAGCTAGACTTTTCCACATTCTCAATGCTCAGGTCACTAAGGAACATTTACAGATTCTTTGTCACGTGAATTTATTTGGGAGTTCATTTCCTCAGTTTCTTTTCCAAGTTATTTAGCTGAGTCCAGGATTGAATAATCTTTTGTGACTATATAGTACATGCCTCCTGAGCTATACCTATTTTTCTCTCTATCCACACCTCCAAGTTTCATTAGTGAGTAAAAAACTAGTTCAGTATCTACCCAATATCATTTATTCTCAGGGTGACTAAAATCTTGAATGTTTCTGATAGGAAAATTTTAGTAGCAGCTCTTTCTATATTGGGATGATGATGGCAGCTAATCATGAACGCAGGCTGATAATGAGTACTCACACCACCCCAAATATATTTTGGGAGAACCCCAACCTATCTAAAGTCCCCAGTTAGAGCTCATCAGTTACAGATGCCCTCTGCGCCAATTCCTGCTCGCCTTCTGAGAATCTTCAATTATGTAGTACTTCATGTGTTTTGAGCACCCCCTAGAGACCACATTTAACTAATACAGACCTAGCCAGGCTTATTGAAAATTTGATAGCTTTTTCTAACCTGGCATGCTTTTTCCCAATTATTTTAACTAACATATCTCCCACCCTCAAAGTAAGAGGCTCAGAATTTCAGTAAACAGAACTTAAAGGAACCTTATTGATTACCCCGTGATTATTTTACTCATAGTACCAGGCTGATTATGATTGAATCAGCCCTCACCTGAGAAATTTTGCACTGTGACTTATTGGCTAAGTAATAAGAAGAGTGAGCATTACAGAAAACACAAACAATGCTTTCACCAGTAAAAGCAGTAACTTACATATGTAAATACTTCCTGTATCATGGGTACTATTATGTACATATAGCATCTTATTTGACTGTCACAATAATGCCCTGAATTATAATTGAAATACGTATTTTGCTGATTAAGTACAGAGAGGTTAAGTGACTTATGTTTACATGTTAATGAGTTGGAGTCATTACGATCTAGGCAATATGAATTCCCAATGTAGTCTATTTACTCTAACTATAGAGCATGGTACACCGATATGGTATTTAACATTTCCCTGAGTCATCTAAAAAGTATACTTTTTGGTTATATTTGCATAATTGATTTCTTTTAAAACAAAAGGTTAAGATTGTGATATATATTATTTAGCAATAATATTGCTTGTTTTTATTCACTTACTGACCTGCTGAACTCTGTGTAGGTATGGTTGTTTCACCAGATGAATGCACCAAACGGTTGTGTCACAGTTAATGTTTTCCACGTGGTTCACATTGATTTTCTGAGAATAATTTGAAAATAAGTAGCAACTCTTATTTGTCACTTTACCTTAAATATTTTAGCCTACAACTTTTCTAACTGAGAATATTCTATTCTATCATCACAATATTGTTAACACAGCATAGCAAACTAGTTTATTACATCTAATATTTAGTTCGCATTTAATTTCTCCAATATCCTTCCAATGAAAATTCTGTGCTACAATTCAATAAAAGTTCACAGGATATACTACTTCGTTATGTATTTTTAATCTATAATAGTCTCCTTATCATTTCCCTCCCATGATAATTAATAGTGTTAAGAGGTTTAGACCATCGTTACCCTCCTTTTGTGTTATCTTTATTGTTTTCTAAAACTGTCATTTAGTTTGACAAGCTAACCAAAGGCTATTTCACTTAAAACCTAGAGTGTCAAACTAAGAAATTGGGTTTTATAAGGGTAAAATTAAACTAGACTCCTCTGGAACACTCTCAATCAAGGTGCCAGCTTCCTGCCAACAAATATTAGGATGCCGTGAGGAGAGCATTATTTGAGCCTTAGGGCCATTCAAATCCCTTTCCTGACACGGACTGGAATAAAGCAATAGCAACAGATGCAAATTTGCTCCCTGGTCTTATTTATATATTAGGCATGAAATGAGTTTCAAGATCAACTTACCCTTCTAATTTTACAGATCAATTTTCACACAAATGCCACAATTATTCAGAGGTATGGAATAATTGCTAAGAGATTCTCACATTTTATTTCCTTGAAGAGAAGTTTCAGCTTCTACATGTGATTATCAAGTTTTTCCCCAACTGTTTGTTGAAAATGTTGATTTTTTTCCAACATATGTAATTAGATGCTTTGGCAAGAATCAGGTGGTTGTAACAGCAAGGGTTTATTTTAGGGTCATCTGTGCTATTACATTGTTCAATGTATCTGTTTTCTTTGTTGAAAAATCAGGCTGTTTCCACTGCTATGTCTCTGTAGTACAATTTGAAAGCAGGTATTGTGATATTTTCAGCACTGCTCTTTGATGCTCAGAATCACTTTTGGATTTTTGGATCTTTTGTGCTTCCATATAAATTTGAAGACTTTTTTCTATTTTTGTGAAGAATATCACTGAAATTTTGAAAGCTTGGATAGCATTTGTGGATGGCAAAATGACTATTTTTTTTATTTGTTTCTGCTCATACAAACATAATAGGAACCCCTGTCCCCTCCCTCCCTCCACCCCTCCCAGTACCTCCCTGTTCCCTCCCCGCTTTGTCCCTTCCTTCTCCCAGTGCCCTCTCCCGCCATCTCTGAAGCATCCTTTAACGTGTATGTCAAACTTTCCTCTAGGTCCTCCTCTCTGATGAGGAGTAAGGACTCAGTGGCATTTCCTTGAACTCTTTCTTGTGTTCCCCTTAAGTATAGGAACACTATTGTGACTGTTAATCCCTTGCTTCTAAGGATCCTAGTGCCTTTAGTCCATGCTAGAATTTGAGGGGTCAACGATATGTTGGTCATTGTGCAGATCATGCAGAGTCCTGTTATAATTGCTTCAGCCTTAACTTGTGTGGAGTATCTTGCATATTGTTGCTCCTCCCATCCTTGTGCTCTTACAATCTTACTGCCCCCTCTTCTGCAAATTTCCCTGAGCTTCAGGATGGGGGAGAGATTAGGCAGGCCTGATTCCAGGTGGTTGTTATAGAGTCTCTGATGTTCTGAATTATGGTTCGTTGATGATTTTTTTTCAGTTTTGCTGTTCCTGCAATGCCATTGGTTAAAATGACTATTTTTAACAGCATTAGTTCTATTTATGAACAGGTTTTTTGCAACTTACAATATCTTTTTCATTTTGATTTCAGTGCTTTATAATTTTTGTTGTAAGCTGTCTATTACCTCATAATGTATGCTTATTGTTAGTCTTTGTGGGTGTCCAGAGATCACACCAAAATTGTCGTATTTTTAAGCAAGTGAATTATCTCACTGTCCCCCATCTCCAGCTTCTGCTGCCTGTCATACTATTTCCATAATAATGGACTACATCTCCTCTGGAACTGTTAACCAAATAAATCTTCCTTTCTCCCTTAAATTGAGCATGAATGTTGTCTCACATCAGCAGAAAAAAAAAACAAAAAAAAACTTCAACAGAAATTGGTACCAAAAAGCAGAGAGTTGCTGTAAAATGGAGAGAATAGTGTTCTGTAGATTTCTGATTTATTCTGTGTCCCTAGTAAGTTTTGGTTATATAGTCTCACAGAATTAATTCTTTCCCTTCATGCTTTATCAAAAAGTTTGAGGAGCATGGATATATTTCTAATTAGATGGAATTCTGCTCGCAATGCCTTTGAGGCCCTGTAACTGAGGTCTTTAAAGTAATCTTTGCAGTATGGACTGCACACCTGGGATGACTAGAGGCCCTGTCCAAGGTACCTGCCAGGGCTTGCAGACCACAGAACTGGGACATATAGGATCTAATGCCCAACTTTCCCACTGGGACTTGCATGGACATGATGCACCTAGGGTGTCCTGCTCAAGGTTCCCAATGGGGCATGCCCTGGCAGTTCCCAGCAGCTCCCAGCAACCTTAGCACTCCTCCCCAAATTATTAAAAATTCCAGGATACTACTAGACACCACAGAGACCTAAGACTTTTAATTGACATTATGCAATTAAGGATGCTGAGAACCACATCATTCAGGCAGAACAACCTTATCACTAAATTTTAAAATAAATAATTAAATAATTCATCTTACTTTTGATTTTTCTTCTCAGGTGATCTGCACCCACAACCTATACACCCCGCCTACTGATTCTCAATCCCTTACTCTCACATATCCCTGATAGACCCTAAAAGCTGCCATCTCTTCCTCAAATCTCTAACCTACCACTCCCAACTCCACCATTAAGACACACTATCCTATCCTCTTGTGAACTGTCCTGACACTTAAGCCATACACCAAGCTTAAACCTACAAACTTTTGCTCCATAACCAAGATTGGGATTAAATACCCCATGTACACACCCAGAAACAGCACTAGGTAACCTTAGACTAATCCTTGAACGACACCATTCCAGCCAAATCCAGGGAAGCAGTTCCAGCACCCGCCAATGTCAGGGAACCCTGTCTGACTCAAAATTTGGAACCAGAAATACAAACCAAAAAGAGACCCCAACGACCAAACACAAGATAATTAAGTCACATTGTAAAAACAGGAAATGCAGCAAAAATTAGCAAAACATGTCTCCTACAAAACCCACCAATACATAATTGACAGAGTCTAACAAGAATAACTTCTTGGATACTAGCCAGGAAAATGACAATCAAAATACTGTTTTACAGAGATATATTATAACTATGTTCAAAGAAATGCAAGATGAATTTCAAAGGGAAAGTGATGAACTCTGAAAGGTGATGAATAGATTCATAAACATATAGGAACAGGAAAAAGATAAACAGCTAAATGAGATTTAAAAACAATTGTGAAAATAAAAGTATACATAGAACAGGAAGTAAAATCCAAGTTAACTGCAATAGAAAACTCAACACAAAGAATGAACATCAGAACTGATGATGCAGAAGACAGAACATCTGTAACAGTTACTCCTAACTATTGCTGTGAGAGAGCATTCAAAGTCAATCAACTTAAGGGAGAAAGGGAGATTTATTCAGCTTGTAGTTCCAGAGGTGAGATGCAGTTTCTCATGGAGGAGGCGGCATGGCTGGCTGGCCAAAGCTGAAGGAGGCTACGTCACGGCAGTCATCTTAGAGACTGAGAGCCGCAAGACTGCTTGCTGCAAAGACAGACTTCTCCTGGAGGTAGGGTGGGACTAATCCACCTCAAGGCCCACCCCTTGTGACTGCCTTCCTCCAGCAAGGCTCCACCTCTCAAGGTACCATGACCTTGCCAAACGCATGAGACTGTGGGGGACACATTTCAAACCATGACAACATCTGACCTTGAAGACAAGCTTGCAGAACAAGATGTTCTATTACAGAAGCTGACAAAGTAAAAACAAAAAATAATATATGAAAGGTATATTCAAGAGCCATGGGACAACTTAAAGAAGCCAAACCTGCACATACATGGAATCTAAAAGCAAGAAACCCCAAAAACTCGCACCTGATGATATTTTTCACACCATCATAAGTGAAAACTTTCCAGAACTAAGGAAAGAGATCCCCAATCAAGTACAAGATGCACACCACACATCAATCAGGTGTGTCCAAAAGAGAAATATGCCACAGAAAATAATAGTCAAAAACTGCAGACAAAGGATAAAGAGTATGTTTTGAGAGCCTCAAGAAAGAAAAACAAAGTCACATTAAAAGATAAATCTATTAGAATAATTGCTGATTTTTCTAGGGAAACAGGAAAAGCCAAAATTCCTAAAGTTTAATGATAATAAAACATAATGTGTCAAAACTTAACATGCCTATAACAAGGATCATCCTAAATAGTGAAAAACTTGAAGCATTTCCACTTAGATCAGGAACAAGACAAGGCTTCCCGCTTTCACCATTTCCGTCTAGTATTGTACTTGAAGTCTTAGCTAGAGCCATAAAACAAGAGAGGGATATAAAAGGAGTACAAATAGGAAAAAAGAAGTCAATGTATCTGTATTTGCAGATGACATGATTCTATAACTGAGGAACCCTAGAAGTTCCTCCAGGAGACTCCTATAACTAAGAAATAGCTTCAGTAGATAGGAGGTAACAAAACTAATGTTAAAAAAAATTAGTGACTTTCCTTATACATCAAAGATGAACAAAATGAGGAAAAACCTAATGGAAATAATTCCATTTACTGTAGTGCCAAAAAAAATTAAGTACATTGGAATAAATCTAACCAAGGATATGAGAGATCTATACAATGAAAACTTTGAATCCTTAAAGAAAGAGATTACAGAAGACATGAGAAAGTAGAAAGACCTGTTCCTGGATCAGTAGAATTAATACTGTAAAAATGATCACCTACCAAAACCAACATACAGATTCAAAATTCAAAGACAATTCTTCACAGAAATTGATAAAAACAATCTCAAAATTCATATGGAAGCACAAAAGACCCAGGACGGCCAAAACAATCCTGAATAATAAAACCTCTGCTGGACGTATCACTGTGCCAGAACTTAATCTATGTTACAAATCCATAGCGATAAAGATTTAAAGGTATTAGCTCCAAAACAGATGAAGGGGTAAGAATTGAAAACCTAAATATGAGCTCATACAGCTAGTTACATTCAACTGATTTTTAGCATAGGTGCTCAGAAAAAAAAACTTTGGAAAAAGGATAGCATCTTCAATAAATGATACTGGAAAAATTGGATAATCATATGTAGATGAATGAAACTGGACTCTGCCATCCTACATGAAAATTAACTCCAAATGTATCAGAATTCAGTGTTAAACCAGAAACTATAAAAACTCTAGAAGAAAGAATAGGGAATTCACTTGAACTGATTGACCTAATTCAGCATTTTCTGAATAGGACCGTGAATGCACAGGAAATAAGACCAGCATTCAACAAGCAGAATATAATGAAATTTAAAAAAAAAAAAAAACTTCTATTCAACAAAAGAAAGCTCGAAATTAGCAATAAAGTCACCCATGAAATGGGAGAAAATCTTCACTAACCACACATTTTATAGAGGACTAATATGAAGAATACACAAAGAATTTTAAAAAATTAAATACCAAGGAGGTAAACAACCCAGTTAAAAAATGGGCCTTACAACTTAAATGACACTTTTCACAGGATGAAATTCAAATGCCTACCAAATATCTTAAGAAATATTCCACTTCCCTAGCCATTAGGTAAATACAAATTAAAACCACTCTGAGATGTCATCCCACCCTAGTCAGAATGACTAAAATCCAAAACGCAACCAACAAATGCTGACAAGGATGCAGGGGGAAGAACGCTGTCATGGTTGGGCACAGGTGTCAACTTGACAGTTGAGGGTTTGAGCTCTGGGCAGATTTGTAGAGAATTACTGGTTGAGCTAAGCCCAGCACAAACCTGCAAGAGATTGTCTAGCTGATGGGGAAGGCCCAGTCCACGGTGGGTGGGACTAGGCTCTGAACAGGTGAATAAAATACTGAGAGCTGGTTGAGGAAGTTGGAATTCTTTTATGCACTTGGCCAGACATGCTGCTCTGGCAAGTTAGGATCGTCCCTCTCTCAGCCATTACATAGAGATTGTGTGGCCAGTTCCCTCAGCCTTGATGTTGGCATGAGCTCTCCTGTCAAGCTGGACTGAGAATTGTAACCAGATAATCATAAGAGACAATAAATCCTTTGTTCCCTTAGACCATTTGATGGTAATTTATCAGAATCCATGCAGGCAAATTGCAACAGGCACCCTTATACATTTCTGAAGGGAATACAAACTTGTAAAACCCCTTTGGAGATCAGTATAGAGGTTCCTTTAAAAAGTTAAATACTATATGATCCAACTATACTACTCCTGGGAATATTTCTAAAGAAAGCTACATCTTGTAGAGACGCATGTGTATCCATGTTCCTTGCAGCTCTATTCCCAAAAGAAAAGAAATGGAATCAGCCTAAATATCCAATAGTAGATGAATGGATAGTGAAAGTGTGGTGCATATACACAGTGAAATACTCTTCAGCTGTCAATAAAAGTGAATTAATAATATTTGCTGATAAATGGTTGGAGTTGGAAGAAATTATACTGAACAAAGTATCCCAGACACAGAAAGACAGATTTTGTATATTCTCTCTTATAAGTCGATTCTAGCACTAAACCCTGAAAATGACGCATTCAAAGGAAAACTTCCATAACACCAACAAACTGCAAAGTGTTGTAAGTCAGGGGCCAAAGGGAAAGAAGAGCTCAAAGAAATGGAGACAAAAGCACACAGGAAAATAGATTAATAAAGCCATTATAAAGGGCAAGTCTTTAAGGGGAGGAAAACAAAGGGATAGGTCTTAATAAGGGATAAGGGAGAGAAATCAAGGGAGTGGCTCAGGGTAAAAAGGGTTTTATCAAGGGCCTCACCTAGTCATGTATGTTGCAAGCTACTAAAACTCTGGTAAGAAGAATTCAGGGGAGCAAATAGAGGTATGTAAGGCCAAGTGTTAATACTCTCTGAATGGATTCTAAACACCTCTTATTATCATGGAATGTGTGCCTGATGCTATAAACCTCTCCAAATAACAGTAGAAGGGAAGAAAATAGACAGGAACAAGCATCATGGCATTAACTATGAAACCTTGGTAGTAAACCCTCAGGTCCATTTCTAATTTTCTCACTGTTACAAATATTCCTTGTTCAGTATACAAACCTGAAGTTTCAATGTAAGCATCCATATATAAGAGAAAATTTGGTGTCTTTCTGTGTCTGGGATATATCCATTAACATAATACTTTGCAGTTCCATCCACTTGCCAACAAATTTCATAATTTCTTTTTTTTCATTTGTTTACTTATTTATTCTTTGACAGTTTCATGCATGAATAAAATGAATTTATGTCATTTTTACTCATTTCCAAAACCTATTCCCCTTCTTTTTCCCAGTGTAAGTTTTTTATCCCCATAAAGTCTCCTGTATACTTTCAAGTCTTTGTTTGTTTATAGTCCACTGAATTTCGTCTGGATTGCCTGTATTGACATGTTCCTGAGCAATTTCTGGAGCATGGATGATATACTAGTGGGTATACCATTGAGAAAAGTAACTTTCCATCCCATATCAATCATTAACCTTAAATAACATCTTTTGGAGTTATGATTCCTCTTGAGATCATCCTCTTGCCATAATGAAATATTGTTAGCCTAAATTTTGTGTTGGTCTTGCAGAAGTAAGCAAAGCTGCAAAGTCATATCCAAAGACGTTATCTGTCAAACCCCTCTTCACCTTCTGGTTGCTGAGTCCTTACTTCTCCTTCTTTCTTGTATTCCTCGACATGGAGTGTGGAGGAGTGATTTAGATGTCCTATTTAGTACTGACAGTCCACAGTCACTTATTCTGTGTACTTTGTTCAGTTTGATTCTCTGTATCAAAAAAAACTTTCATTGCAAAAGGAAGCTTATAGGTCCAGTGCTGAGAGCTGGTCAATATTTGGGTATAAAATAAGTTCAAAATAAGTGTATGGGTAAGTATTTAGATGGCAGTTTGACAGTATGTCATTATAGCTAAACCTTAGTAGTTTGTTCCCCACTAGGAATTATGGATACCCTATCCACAGGTTCTTGGCCTTGCTATGGAGTCAACTTATTAGTGGGTCATGGAAATGCGATACGTGTACACAATGGAATACATCCAGTTATCAAGAAAAATGAAATCAAAGAGTAGTATGTATATATAGTAATATATGCATGACTAAGGAAGTATAACAGGGCCAGACAGAAGTTTTCTATATTATGTTTTCTGAAACTATAATTTGAAAAAAAAGTATGAACAAATATACCCTACAAAAAGAGGAGGAGAAAAGGGATAACAGAAGCTGTCTTGAAAGGTTACTTCCACTGGCTGGCAAAACTGGATCTCCACATGCAGAAGATTAAAGCTGGACCCGTACTTGTCACCATGTACAAGACTTAATTCCAAATGGATCAAGGACCTTGATATAAGGCTAAAGACTCTAAAAACCATAGTTGAAAGGATAGGGAACTCCCTCGAGCTGATTGGGCTAGGCCAACATTTCCTAAACAGACATCCAATGGCACAGTCACTGCTACCAACTCTCAACAGTTGGGATCTTGTGAAATTAAAGAGCTTCTGTTCAGATAAAGAGATTGTAACACGAGCTCAAAGGCAACCCACAGAATGGGAGAAAATCTTCACTAACCACACATCTGATAGAACTCTGCTGTCCAGAGTGCACAAAGAACTTAGAAAACTAAACACCAAGGAAACCAATGGCCCAATTAAAAAATGGGCCCTGGAACTTAAAAGAAACTTTACCAGGGATGAAATTAAAATGTCTAACAAATATCTTAAAAAATGCTCCACTTCCTTAGCCATCAGGGAAATGCAAATCAAAACTTCCCTGAGATATCATCTCACCCCAGTCAGGATGGCAAAAATCCACAATACAAACAACAACAAATGCTGGAGAGGATGTGGAGAGGGGGGAACTCTCCTACATTGCTGGTGGGAATGCAGGCTCATACAGCCACTCTGGTGAGCCATCTGGAGATTCTTAAAGAAATTAAAGATTGAAATGCCATATGACCCTGCTATTCCACTTTTGGGAATAACCCGCCATACAGCAGAGGTTCACCTCAATAGCACAAGCACGACCATGTTCATAGCAGCACTGTTTACAATAGCAAAGTCATGGAATCAACCCAAATGTCCAACAGTTGAGGAATGGATAAGGAAACTGTGGTACATCTATACAATGGAGTACTACTCAGCCATCAAAAATGATGAATTACTGGAATTTGCCGGGAAATGGATGTCATTAGAAACAATAATATTAAGTGAAGTATCCCAGACCCAGAAAATTAAGCGCCGTATGTACTCCCTAATAGGTGGCTCCTAGTACCAAACCCACCCAGCCCACCTAGAGACAGTAATTGCAAGGATTATGAACAGGAGGGATGGGGTAGGAGGGCCACACCAGAAACAAGGAGAGAAGGGACCATGTTACAGCAGAGAAAATAGGCCTCCATCAAGGACTCAAATAAGTAATGAGACATCTGATTAAGTTCACAGAGTTTTGTTCCTGATCATTTACTACTGAGGGGGTATGATCTCACCAGAAGAGGAGGGCATATAGTCTGGCAGATAAAAAGTAACCGTTGTGCAAATTGGTGATAGACCCCTCCCTCACTGTGGTTTCCCACTTTTATTACATCTACCTTTGAATGTGCTTTTATCACAAGACTCTAGTTTAACAGCTTTTTGTCTCTGGCCAGGGGGTAACATACAATGCCCACCAGGATGGAGTGAAGGGCATTGCAGGAGCAGCAAAACTGCAAAAGAAAATCAACAAACCACAATCCAGAACTTCAGAGACTCTATATCAACCACCTAGAACTAGGCCAGCCTAATCTTTCCCCATCCTGAAGCTCAGGGAAATTTGCGGAAGAGGGGGCAGTAAGAGTGTAACAGCAAAAGGATGGGAGGAGCAATGATATGTAAGATACTCCATACAAGTTAGGGCTGAAGCAATCATAATTGGACCTTACATGCCCTGCGCATTGTCCAACACACTATTGACCCCACAAAGTCTAGCATCTGCTAAAGGCACCAAGATCCTTGGAGGCAAGGGATTGGCAGCCACAGCAGTGTTCCTATACCTAAGGGGAACACGGGAAAGGGTTCAGGGAAAGGCCACTGGGTCTTCGTACGTCATCGGAGAGGAGGGCCCAGAGGAAAATCAGGCATGCACAAGAAAGGACTCTCTGGGAATTGGGGCGGGAGGCACTGGGGGATGGGAAGGGAGGGGGATGGGGGGGAGGAGTAGGGGGTACGGGGGGAGGAGGAGGGAGAGAGGGAACTGGTGTACCTATTAAGTTTGTATGAGCTGAAATAATAATAAAAAATGTATTAATTAAAAAAAAAGAAAGGTTACTTCCAGGAGCCATCAGAGATTAAACAAATTTCTTATACCTTGTATATGATACTTTCCAAAGAACTCTCGGTCAGAGAGGCTTCAAAGGCTACCATAACAACATGGGCTGTTTCCACTGTACTTGATTCCCCTCCAGAATCTGATAGTAAGATCTTATTGCTGAAGACAACATACACATTAATAACAGAACATTGAGAAGTCAAACTGAATCTGATCTAAGAACTTGCTCCTTGCTGGCCAATTTTCGTAGTATCATAAAGGTACCAAGTATGCTACTGGATGATAAAATCTATCAATAACCTTATCCAGTTCTGCATTCTGGAACTTACAGAAGCAACTCTTTAGATAAGAAGTGATTGTTGGTATAATAGTGACATAAATGTTCTGATGCTAGCCACCTGCTTTCTGATTGAATATAAAGCACACTTTTCTTCAGGAACACAAGCCTGGTACTATACACCAGGCTGATCATTTTCCTTGCTATTGAAAACAACAACACAGTGACCATGGTTATGTAAATGACTCCATATCAAGGTATAAAATTTTTTGAGAATATGCCCCATGGTACAGGTTAGTCTCATGGCAGTTCAATTTTTAGAATCTCCTCACTGCTTTCCAAAGTGGATGGACCAGTTTACACTCCCACCAACAATGAATAAGGGCTCCTTCCCCCTATATCCCTTTCCAGCTTTTCTTGTTATTTGTCTTCTCTCTTCATCTTAGCCATTCTGATTGGAATAACATGAAATCCCCAAGTAGTTGTTTTTTGCATTTCCCTGTTGGATAAGGATGTTGAACACTTTTTAAAAGGTATTTCTTTATTTAGACTATTCAATTGTGTTTCCTTTTCTTTCCTCTAGAAATTTCAGAATTTCAGGTTTTACATTGAGGTCTTTGATACATCTGGATTTAGTTTCCATGTAGGATTGGATGTAAGGGTCAAGTTTCATACTTCTACATGTACATATGCAATTTTCCATGCAATATTTGTTAAAAAACACTGCCTTTTCTCCCATGTGTGCTTTTGGTAACTTTGTCAAAAAAAATCACAGGTATATGAGCTTATATCTGGGTCTTCAATTCTAATCTAGTGATCAAGATTACCTTTTTGGCCATTACCATGTTTTTATTATTATTATGGCTCTGTAGCATAACTTGAAGTCAGGTATGATAATACCTCCAGAAGTATTTTATTGCTCAGGATTCTTTTGGTCATATGGAAACTTTTTTTCTTCCATATGAATTTTAAGACAGTTTTTTTTCAATTTCTGTGAAGAATTGAATTTGAATTTCGATGGTTATTTCATTGAATATGTATATTACTTTTGGTAGGATGATAGTTTTCACAATATTATTTTACCAGTCCATGAACATGGGAGGTCTTTCTTTTTTCTGGTGTCCTGTTTAATTTCTTTCTTCAGTGCTCTAAAGTCCACATTGTACATATCTTTCACCTCCTTCATTAGGTTTATTCCAAAACACCTCAGTTTTTGAAGCAATAGTAAATGAAATAGTTTCCTTTATTTCTTCTCAGTTTTTTCATGTTTGATATTAGAAGGGCAGTTGATTTTTATATGAAGATTCTGTTGCCTGCCTAGAAATGTTTAATAGTTCTAGGAATTTTCTTGTAGAGCCTTTGAGTTTTCTCAGAATCATCATGGGTAAATAGGGATGTCTTACCTTCTCCTTTCCTATTTGAATCTCTTTTATTTTCCTCTCTTGTCCTACTGTTTGCTCTGGGTAAGGGAATATTTTAATTTTTTGCACAGAACTCATTATCTAGTATCTTATACCAGTGTCACTTTAAAAATCTTCCTATGCTTAAGAGGTGGAATGGAATAATGGTCTGGAAGCTAGGATGCATAGACTTAATTCTTAGTTCTTGTAAGAGTCAGTCTGTGATTGGAGGTTAATTATCTTACTATTTTGAGCTTTTGTTCCTTCATAACAGAAAATGGAACTAATCATAACCTGATACCTACATCATAAAGCAACTAGAAATTTTAAGTGTGTTATGAATTTCATGAAGGGTTTAGAATGGTACCTCACATATACTAGCTGTTATATTTATTAATGCTTTTGGGCATTTGAAGGCATTTGAATTACATCTCTGAATTAAGTATAATTTTCCCGGGGGCTGGAGAGGTGGCTCAGGGGTTAAGCCTCTGCCTTGCAAGCGGAAGGTCCTGAGTTCGGATCCTAGACCCCACGTATAGACGCGGGGTGGAAACGGGGGCGGCCTGCGTTTCTGGTCCTGGTAGGGTGGAGCCTGTGAATCCTGGGGCAGAGTAAACAAGGAGGAGGTGGAGGCGGTCCATGGTGGTTCCTGAATTCACCCGTGGTTCTACACACACACATACACATACACACACGTGCACACATGCGCAATTGAATAAAATAAATTAAAAAAATAAATTAAAAAAGTATAATTTTCTCAGTCCCACCTTTTATAGATGAATGTGTCAAAGAGCTATTCCATTCTAGAATCAGTGTACTAATCTCTGTCCATTGACAAAGCAATAATAATATTATATTAACATTAATAACTTATATAACATTTCTTTGTATCTGGTACTGTCCTGAGTCTTAATTCACATTGATCCATGGTCATCTCGGGGAGTAGACAATAAAATTAACTTCCTTTTTCAGTTAAGGAAGATAAAGCATAAAAAACTTAAACAATTTCTGAAAGCATGGGCTTGATTACAACATTTTATCTGAAGAACCCTTTTATTATTTTACTTCTTAAAATTATTTTGCATTTTTTTCTTTTACAAACATAATGAATTATCGTGATGCTCTCTCTACTTCTTCCTTTCCTTTCCCTTCTTCTCCCACTCTCCCTTTCCTTCACCACTCCTTTTTTCTCCCTCCCGCCCTCCTGACTGTATACTTCTGTGGGCCCTTCAAGGTTAATGTTGGACTGTGTGGGAGGGTGATTTCCTTAATGATATACCCACTGATATATGATCCATGCTCTAGTAAATGCTCAGACACATGCCATAAAAGGCAACCCAGATAAAACACAGTGGGCCACATATGCAAAAAGTTATGAAAATAGCAGGAAGACTTCTATGGAAGCAGAAGGGCTGTAATGGGGAAAAGAGAATGAATAGTACAGGAATTTAAGGTGTAAAAATATCATAAATTAGCAGTATTCGTGTGTGAAAGTCTCACAGAATAATTTTTTTTTTCAAAATAGAAAGACATTATAGAAGGCAGGCAACAGAAGAGCCCTGGATCATAATGTTAACACAAGGGTGTTCCTTTCAGTATTATCAAATTCTTTATCAACATGGCCGAAGTGACCTACAGATTTTGACAGTCTTCCATAAAGACCTGAAGTTGAGCCACAACTCCATGAATCCTGTTATTTCATCAGTTGAAGTGGTTGGTTCATCCCAAGGGTGCCTCTTCTATTGTCTCCTCACTGTGACTTTCTTGTCAGTATTTGAGGCCACATTGTTTAATAATACGATGGGAAGGCACTATTGACACAGAAAGTCTCACAGTCCTCACGCACTTCTGAAATGATTATAAAGGGTGAGGAGACCTAGGGACAAGCTTTATCATGTCTTTATACTGCTGCCACATCTTCTGTGATGTCTGATTTCAGTTTCAGAGTACCCCAGTGTAACAAAAAAAGCCATAATTATAGCTTCCGCCATACTTCCACCAGAGTACAATCCTCCTTTGAAGAGCTTGATGAAGATACAGAGACTAGGATTAGCTTCCTCAAAGAAGATGACAGTGCTAGGGGCTTTACTTTGGAGGGGATGTAGGTGGCAGAACCAGCAATACTTGTGTTGTAGTTTGCAGTTACTACATAATACTCACTTTTACAAATAATTATTTGAAGCATTTGAGACACAGTAGTGTTCCTATGTTTAACGGGAACACAGGAAAGTGTTCTGGGAAATGCCACTGGGTCCTTGCATCTCATTGGAGAGGAGGACCCAGAGGAGAGTTTGGCATGCACATTAAAGGATGCTCCAGGGATAGGAAGGGAAGGGGTATAGGGAGTTGGAGGGAGGGGGGTTCGGCGTACTTGTTAAATTTGTATGAGTGGAAAAAAAAAACTACTCTACAAGCTTCAACTCTAGCCAGAAATACCCTGGAGGGAAGGTTCTCTATTCTTTTATTTTTTAATTAATTAATTAATTAATTAATTTTGAGGGTGTGTGTCTGTGTTTCTGTGTGTATCAGAAGCCATTTCATGTGTACATGTAGGTTCAAGAGTGATTTCAGGTATCATCTTGGATTGGTTGGTCTACCTCCTCTTGGCATTGCTCTGGAATTCCCCAGGATCCATCTTCCAGGGCTGCAAGTTCAGGCCACTGCCATTTTCACCTGTCATTTTTACATGGGATGTGAGATCCAAACTCAGGTCCTTCTGCTTCTGAGTAAGAGACTTAACCCCTGAGTCATATCTCCAGTGGCCTGGAAGGAAAGTTCTCAAGTCTCACATACAGGACACTTGATTGATCTTAAAACTCTGGAAAACATTTACCACTTCCCTGAAGGCAACATTAAATTCAGCCTTCACTAAAACCTGGAACCCTGAGACTCTTGAAAGAGAACTAAAATCATTTAATTCCAAAGACAACAATCGTTTTCTTAGTAAGTTATTTCTTTAACAGTGGCTCCCTACCTGCTACCTTCCAACTTCAATGAGGTAGCCTTAAAGAATGGGTGGAGGGAAACCTCTGAGTTATGTGCCTGGAGATATACATTTATGCCCTAACTGCATACATTGTTGCCCACATGACTTTGAGACAAATGCTTTCATCATGCTAGACTTCAGTTTTACTATAAAGGGAATATGAATGTACATGTTGTCTTTAGCTGCTTTCTAATAATATCTTGTACTGTTTGACTTGAAGAATTTAGTCTAGGACATAGACTGAACAGTAGCTTTTTATCTAATACCTTAAAGGCATAATTCCACATGGCTCTCATTTTCTTCTGCTTCCCTTACAAATGATAGTCATGCTTATATTCATGACTAAATATGGCAGTGACTATATTCTCCATTGCATAGGTGAAGAAAATAAGGTTAATCTATAGTAAAGTGAATTATGATAGATATGGGAACAAGACAGGAATACAATGATCCTGGACCTGTAGCTAGATAGTCTCTCTCTCACACACACACATGTATACACATGTACACACACACACACACACACACACACACACACACACACACACACACACACACAGAATGGGACAGAGACACAGAGAGAGTCTTTCAGAGAGTTTTGAATCTCTTGAAAATTATTTAGCCCAATTTCTCCAGTCTCTTAACTGTTGCCTATTTCAAGCCTGATCCTACAGCTTATATGTGAAGGAAACAATAGTCAGGTTTCGACAACCATATTTCCAGCCATTCTGGTGTCTGACCTCTGATCCTAATACATTAATGCTTAGATATAACATTATTAATTAATGGATAGATTCAGCTCCTCCTTAATTTAAGCAAAGTAAAAAAGGCTTCCATTTACATGCCAATGGAATTTATAATGCATTATACAGACACTTGCACAACCATGTTCATTGCAGCTCTATTCACAATAGCAAAAAAAATAGAATCATCCTAGAAGTTCAACATTGAATGAATGAGTAATGAAAATGTGGCACACATATACAATGAAATACTACTCACAAGTCAAAAAATGAAATTTGGTGGAAAATGGAAGATATAATATTGTGTGAAGTAACTCAGACACAGAAAGAGAAATGCTACATGTTCTCCCTTATATGCAGATACTAACACTGATCCCTCAGAATGATATACTTAAAATGAAATCACTATAATAGTTTCAATCTAGAAAGTAGCATAAACTATGGATGGAGGGATGGGCAGGTGAATCCTAAAAGAGAGAAGCAATAGAACATAGGGGGGAAGAAGGTGCTTTAACACATACTCAAGCAACCAGTTGCTGTCTGATGGGCATTTAGGATTGTTTTAGGATAGGAAACCAAAGCCAGGAATTGTAAACCAAACCAAATTCCCAAGGGAGGGGATACCATGGATCCTAGATGTGAACAAATATTTTTGGGATAACTGTAAATGCTTTATAGTAAGCTACCATCTGAACACTTATCTTTACACCTTCAGATCAAAGAAGCATTCAATAATGAATCAAGAAGTATCCTGCAACAAAGATGCAATACAGAGAACAACAACAGGCCAAAGTGCAAAGTAAAAGCAAGTATGAACGGCATGGCAAAATGTGAACATTTTTTTAAAATTTATTTTTTTTTCCCACTCATACAAACTTAATAGGTACCATAGTCCCCTCCTTCCCTCCACCCTTCCCCGGTCCCCCTTGCTCCCTCCTCACTTTTCCCCTTCCTTTCACCCTCCTCCCTCCCTTTCTCCCAGTGCACTTCTCCCCTCCCCTCCCCCCCAATCCCTGGAGCATCCTTTAGTGTGAATGTCAAACTTCCTTCTGGGTCCTCCACTCTAATGAGGTGTGAGGACTCAGTGGCATTGCCCAGAGTCCTTTCTTGTGCTCTCCTTTAGTATGGGAACACTGTCGTGACTGACAAAACGAATATTTAAATCACCACCTCATGACTCAGCAAACCCTGAAAAAAGGGGTGGTAAGAATGTAAGAACCTAAACACAGGGCCACACCCAATAATTCAATACAGCAATACATACTTCCACTAGACCTTCACAACAGCTGACTTATCAAAATATCACCGCAGAGGAGGGAAGTTTTTAAGAGTGTGAATGAGATTAAATAAGACAGCATATGAATGAATATACTTAGGGATTCAAAAGGTCTTAGTCATTCAGTTCTCCCTTGACCCTCCACCAGCCCTGTTCTTTTGGAGGTGAAGAATTAGGAAAGGAGAGAAATATTTTGTATGAAAACAGCTGATTTGTTTCTGCCAAAGGCAAGGACTTGAGTTTGGTCTTAGTTATGCTATGTTTTTGACATCCCCCTCTTTATTTTCACAATCTTCCTTCTTACACACTTACTTTTTAAGAACTTCATTATACACTTCAGATACATTGTCTTATTTCTTCATCCCAGCAACCCTGAAAAGTAGATATTCTCAAAAGCCCTTTTATGTACATAAGAACATTGAAATTCAGACAAATTAATCATTTGTCCCAGATCTCCCATTGCATAGAGGTTAAAGTCTAGCAAATGCATAATCCTCACTCCCAGCATCCCAAACATATGCTAATATGCACCAGAAAAGAGAAATAAGCATATGTTATTTTCCGTATGTCAGTTTTTAATTTGTTCCACTTTCTGATATAAACTTGGTATCTGGCATATTTGCCAGCATTTATTGTTGACATGTGTTAACCTAGATGATATTTCAAATCAGAAACCCTATCATTTAAACCACGTGGTGATATAATTTTTTAAAATCTATTGTTTTCCTTTTTGTTTAAAAGCTTTTAATTTCGTGAGATTCCATTTGTCAACTGTTAATACTATTTTCTGAGCAAGCAGAATCCTGTTTAGAAAGTCCTGGTCTGTCTAAGGCCAAACCATTTGATCATATCTGATCTCATCTGATCTTGGAAGCTAAGCAGGGTTGAGCCTGGTTAGTACTTGGATGGGAGAAAGTTCTTGTCTATGCCTCTATCTTGGAAAGTTTTTCTTATTTTTTTCCTCTAACAGTTTTAGAGTTTCAAGCCTTACATTAAAAGCTCTGATCTACTTGGAGTTGATTTTTATACAGAATGAGAAATAGGAACTAGTTTCCTTCCTTCCTTCCTTCCTTCCTTTCTCTCTCTCTTTCTGTCTTCCTTCTTTTCTCTTTCTGTCTTTCTCTCTCTGTCTCTCCCTCCCTCCCTCCCTCCCCCTCTCCCTCCCTCCCTCCCCCCTCCCTCCCCCTCTTTCTCTTTCTTTCTTTTCTTTCTCTTTCTTTCTTTTCTTTCTTTTTCTTTCTTTCTTTCTTTCTTTCTTTCTTTCTTTCTTTCTTTCTTTCTTTCTTTCTTTCTCTTTCTTTTCTTTCTTTTTCTTTCTTTCTCTTTCTTTCTCTCTCTTTTCTTTCTGTCTTTCTTTCTTTCCTTTCTCTCTCTTTCTTTCTTTCTTTTCTTTCTTTTTTTTTCTTTCTTATCTAGTTTTCACAGCACCATTTCTCAGCATATTGAAGAGATTATTTTTTCCTCAATATAATTTTTGGTGTCTTTATAAAAAAAATCAGTTGACTATAGTTGTGTGTGTTTATATCTGGATCCTCTCTTCTATCCATGCAACCACGATGTTTTTATTATTATTACTATTGTATAACTCAAAAACAGATATGGCAATAGCTTCAATATTATTCATTTTCCTCAGCATTGTTTTCACTAGAGGGTTTTTTGTACTTCTATATGGTTTTTAAGAATTTTTTTCTACTTCTTATCTGGAATTCATTGGAATTTTGCTAAGTATTGTGCTGATTTTATAGATTGCATTTAGTAAATGGTTATTTTCACAACATTGCTGCTTATCCATACATGTGAGTGGCCTTTCCATTTTCAGTATCTACTCCATTGTGTTCAATCTTTTATTGTTTTCATTGTAGAGGTCTTTCACTTACACATAAAAGTTATTTCACAATTTCCTACATGAATACAATGAATTTTATTCATTTTTGACCAACAATACCTTATTCTATCCCCCCCAATAGTCTCCCTCCTACTTTCAAGGTTTTTTTTTAACATGGGTAGCTCGCTGAATTTCATCAAGGTTATCTATATTGGCACATGTCTGAAAACTTGCTAAAATGTGGACAATACATTGCTGGGTATACTACTCGAGAAAGTAGCTGCCTGTCCCATAGTCAGCATTAACCCTCAGTAATCCTCAGGGTGTTGTGGTGCTTCCAGATGAAATGTTACCAGGCCAAATTTTGCTCAGCTCTTATGGAAGTAAGCCCAAATGCACAGATTTCAAGGGTGTAGCAGCCCTGTCATGGCCAGAAGATACTATTTGGCAGCATCCTTTCTACTTTCTGGCTCTTAAATTCTTACTGTCCCCTCTTCTACAAAGTTTCATAAGCCTTGACATAGGGGTGAATTGGATGTCCTATTTTGGGTTAAACAGAACACAGTCACTTATTCCCTGTGGATTAACCAGTTGTTTTTTATTGAACATATTCCATTGTGGAAGAAAGTTTTTCTCTGTTGAGGACTGAGAACCAGTCATATCTATGGTAATAATATTAAGTGTTTAGTTGGCAGTTTAATTTGATACTTCATGGCTCAAGCTTAGCTGTTTGTTTCCCCTTAGAGCCTTTGTCCTCCCCTCCTAGTTATTTATTTTTGCACGTGTGTCTATGTGTCTCTGTGTGTATCAGAGGGCACTGGGTGTGTCTGTGGAAGCCCAAGGGTGACCCTGGATTGTGCTACATCCTCTTTGCTTTGCTCTGGAGTCTATCAGTCTCCACCTTCCAGGGCCAGAAGTAGAGCGCCACCATTTCTGTCTGATGCTTTGACATAGGATCTGGGATCAGAACTCAGGACCTTATGCCTGCGAGGCAGAAACTTAACCCCTGAGTCATCTCTCCAGCCTTGTCTTCCTCTCCTATAGGTTTTTGACGTGTAGGCTTAAGTTGCTAAAAAGTAGCCCTTAAATCCAATCAGAGAGCAAGTGGTTGCCCTATGACTTTTATGCCACTATTGCACTGGTGGTCACCTCTTGTCAAGGTATTTTGCGGCTTTCACAAATGGTTGAGACTGTTCATTGCTTTTCTCTCCCTTTGGTATGGTACCTTCTAACATTGTGACAGCTGGCCAGCAAGGAGGAAGTTTCCGTATCAGGGCTCTTACTAAGTCAGTTGCTGGTGGGAAATCAAGAGGCATGTGAAAAACATATATTTGGGGAGGTAACATCTTTGAGACATATTTGACCAACATCTTCTTAGGAGGTATCCCATATTCCATGAACAACATTGGGAGTTTCTTTAGTTGCCTGTGGCTTCTGAGAAGATCATATTCAGGAAGTTTCTGTTACTCCTTTTCTTCCCCTTCTGTGTACTCCTGGGTAGAATATTGTTCACTCATTTTTTAATTTTTAAAATTGTGTTTTTAGATATGCATGTAATAATAGAATGTTTACTTTCTTTTTTAACAAATTATTTCTCTATAGTTTTATCATATATCTTTGGAGGAATTTCGTGTCTTTACTGGTAAGGTTTCAGGTAAGCTGTATATGTTATTTTAAAAATCCATTCAAACAGTCTCTCTTTTAATTAAAAAGTTCAGTCCATTTACACTCATGGTTAGTATTGACAAATAAAAATGTTTTGTTATACAAGTAAGGTATTTGCAAGTATGTTTTTATCCTATTGTGCCTATGAGATAGATTAGAAAAACAGTTATAATTCTTTGCCTTTCTTCATATCTATAGGTGAAGTCTCTTAACTCTTGGCTTGGCTGACTGACACTGTTTTGATAAATAGTGTGCATCATAAGAAATTTTGTGCAGAATTATGTGCCTAAAAAGTCCGTCCAGTTTTTACTTTGTAATTATTGTTGGAACATTTTCATGAATGTGAATGTTTGTACTAGCATTTTGAAAGATAAGAGACCAAACAGAGTAGAAATAAATGTCTTAGAAGATAATCCCCACAAATCAACCAACAACCAGCCAACCTGGCAAGTAAGCAAAGAACATCAGTAAATTTGGGAAAACCCAGCAAGAAAACATCCTTCTGGAGTTTAGTTAAACAACCAAGCTATGAAGTTCTGAGATACATGAATGATGGTTGTTTTAAACCAAATAATTTTGCAATAATTTGTTCCACATAAACAGCTAACTTGTGTGAACTGCTTCTAAAGACTCAGTATTTTTAAAATCTGTTCATTTTCCACTTTTATTTTTGTATAAGACTGTCATGGTAGTAATAATAACAATAGGAAAAGATTTGGGGATACTTAAATGCCATGTGGCATTCTAATGAAAGTATCTCATTCAGTTCTCACAATCACTGTAGGATGTGATATCTGTCTTGTTTTGTCCTTTTTAGCTATTGGAATGCTGGCACACAGAGAGACTAAAGCACTTGGCCTTATGATGCATCAGATAGGATAAAGCTTACATGCTTTTGGGGGTTGGCTTCACTGGGGTAAAAGGCATATTTTGCTTGATCTATGTGGTTCATATGGCTGGATTCTTGTCTTCTTGAATACTGGCAATTAGTCTTTCCATTTAATATTTGTAGATTACAGATTCAATGTCACTTGTCCCTGCATCACATCCAATCAGAGTTACATTCTGCTATACCTAGAACTTCTCTCTCTTTCTTGAATTTTGTAGATTTGTGTTTTATTCTTTTTAAAAATCATTTTCATTTGTAATTTATTTTCCTACTTTTTTATTCTTTTAGTGTACATGCATGAGTATAGTGAATTTATGAAATTCCTCTTTCCCTTACAACCCTTCCTCTCCTTTGCCAGGCTCCCTCCTATTTTCATGTCTTTTCCCATGTGTGAAGCATTAGGTTTCATCTGGTTTACCTTTGATGACATTCTTTAACCCACTGAGCATCAGTAATCAAAGGAATAAAAACTTCAAAAAGTTTCAGGCTAGCATTACAATTAGGAAAATTTGGCAGAATCAGACCCAACTCAGAATGTAATTTGAAATCCCTTTTCCTTTGTTCTGTGATCCTTTGTTCTTATTTTACCATCACTGGCCTAACAGAACTTCGATGGTTCAAAGTTAAATTCCAAGTTAAATATCTACTCTTCCAGTTAATTATTGCTTCATAAAAATTAATACTTAATATCCTAAAACTAAAACCACTCTCATGATTCATGGCTTGGGAATTTGAGCAAAGCTCCAACAAGGAGATTTTTTTACATCCTATGGAAATATTTCTTGACAAGTAGATGGTGTAGATTGTTAAAGACTTAATATAGCTAATAAGGGAAGATTTGGAAGGGTGGGAAAGACATGTATTTGTCTTTTGGAAACATTGTTTATTGTGATGTAGTTCATCACAATAAATTCACCTACCAAAAGTATACATTTCATTGTTTTTGTTATATCCAGAGTTGTATAACTGTTATTATAATCCAGGAACATTTTTGCTCCAAAGGAAACTCTTTGCCTGTTAGTAACCACTCCCCCAGAACCCCTGCAGCCATAGACAGCCATTAATCTTCTTTCTTTTTTCTAGATTTGCATATTCTAAACTTTTCAGATAAGTCAAATTGCATCACATGAGTTTTCACAATGTTTTGAAGTTTGGCCATGACATGTGGCCATTTATCAGTAGACAAATAATTGGGACTGCTTTTCCCTTTGCATAAAATGAATAATGTCACTATGGGTATTCATCTGTGAATATTTACATGAACATACGTTTCTGTTTCTCTTGGGAATGTCACTAGGCATAGAATTGCTGGGACACACTCTAGCTCAAGGCTTCATGTTTGAAGGGAGAGTCAAGCTGTTTTCTAAAGTGTTTCACCATTTTATGATCTCACCAGAAATTCACACTATCTTCAATGTGTCTGCATCCTTTCCACCACGTATATTTCTGATTATAGCAATCCTAGTGGGTGTGAAATGGCATTTCATGTTGGTTTTAGTTTACATTTCTCTGTTAGTTCATGATGCTGAGCCTCTTTTAATGTGTTTACTAGCCACTCGCAGGTCTTCCATTAGGGAAATGTCTACTCAATTTCTTTTCCAGTTTTTCAATTTGGTTTTGTATTTTCATTAGAAGTATAAAGGTTCTCTGTAAATTCTGTACAACAACACTTTGTGTAACGAATGACTTATAAAATTTTTCATTTGGGAGGGCTAAGTTTTTACTTTTAAAATATTTTGTTTGTTTGATAGGTGTGTAGGCATATACTTGCTTTGCTTGTGGAGGTCAGAGGACAACTTTTGGAAGTATTTTTTCTCCTTCTACCTTTACATAGGCTCTAGGGCTCAAACTTTAATCGCCGGGTTTGTGCACAAGTGGCTTTGACCACTAAGCCATCTTGCAGGCCATTTTTAATTTTTAAATTAGTTTTTTTTTAGATATTGCATAAAGCAATGAGTTTCTTTATAGCATTAGCATAACTATGTGTCAATATATTTGTTCTCTGAGATATTATCCTTCTCCTCCTGGGGTTGAGTTCTTCTATTTATTTGTAATTTTTTTCAGGAAATCTTCATCTGGAATTTTACCTGACTTCAGTTTCTCTGCATTCAGCACTTGAGGAGTTAAGCCCTTTGGGGGGGGGGCGGAGAATCATGTTACCTTGCTTTTTTTAATTTTTATGAGTTGAGATTTTCAAGTCTATGGATTTTTTAAGTTTTTTTGTTTGTTTTCTTTTTAAATTTTTTAGGAGAGATAATATTATTGAAAAGTCTGTTCTAGAAGCCCTAATCCCCAGTATAACTCAACAAAAGCCAAACAAATTGAAAGAAATTGCTGTAACAGCAACATCAAACTATAGAAGATACAGAAAGGTATTTCAAATCAATTACAGTCCAGTAATACATCTCCAGTGATCACAGCTGAAAATGCTGCTGAATGTGCTATGAAGTAAAAAATTATTGAGGGTAACTGTGGAAATAGTTAACAAATGCAATAAAGAAAACAAATAGGCAAAGAGGAGATACAGAAGAGAATCAAGAAGTTTTTTAAAGGGAAAAGAAGACAAGGGTGGAAATGTTTATAGACAGGGAAAGAAAGAGCGAAAGATTAGGAAAAAAAATTAAAGACCCAACAAGGTCAGTGGGATGGCTCTGCAGGTAAAGATGTTTGTGCGCAAACGTGGCAACCTGAGTTTGGTCCCCAGAGGCCACATGCTAGAAGGATAAGAGAGAACTGTCTATTGCAAGTTATCCTCAGCGCCACATGCATGCAATTGCATGGATTCACACATCAACTAGCTTGTTCCCGTTCTTGTGCTTGTATGTATACTCTCTTCTCTTTTCTGTCTCTTTCCCTCCCTCAAGCAAATAACCCAAACAAAAAATATTGCCCAATAATGAGAAACTCCAAAGTATTATACAAATGTAAACAAAATTATAAAACCACAGGTGTATTAAAAAATAAGGTAAAGTCCAGAAGCTAAATGTAAACAGTGGAGAGAAAGGAGAAATACAGCAGGCAAAAAGAAAACTAAACTATAAAAAAGACAAAAGTATTGCTCAATAATGAAAAATGTTTAAATAAACATAGATGAGGGCTGGAGAGATGACTCAAGGGTTAAGAACCTCCCTCCCAAGCAGAAGAACCTGAGTTCGGATCCCAGGTTCTACATAAAAATGTCAGGTTGAAAACTGCAGCCTGCCTTTCTGGCCTTGGTGGGTGGAGCCCGGGAAATCCCAGAGCGAAGCAAGAAAGAGGTACAAGCGATCCAGGATGACTCCCGAAGTCACTCTTGGTCCTCCACAGGCGCACACAGTGCCCTCTGATACACACACACACTCAAATAAATGAATAAATAAGTTTAAGAAATAAAAAATATAGATGAATGTTTACAGGAGAATGAAATAAAAAATCAAGTAAAAGTCTTGCTAAACATGTAGTTTAACAAAAAATAAATCATAAGGATTGAAATCAGAAAAAGAAAAAAAACAAAGTGTTAGAGAAGCTTCTTTTGAAAAATATTCTTTGTACTTCTTCCATGCTGCATAGCTTACACAGTACCAAGGATACTGTAAAAGATGTTGGGGGAGAGAAATAATCACAGACCCCATCAATGTATGAGATCGTAAGTAGCAATAAAAATCACCATGGCAACAGGTGACCACCAGTGTAATAGTGGCATGAGACCCAAGACCCACCTGTCAGAAAGATTCACATTCCTGTTACTGTAAACAACAAAAACTTAAAAAAAGGGAAGGAAATAATCAATAGCCAATGAACCTATATATAGGTAGAAACAGTACATCACCTGCTCTGTAAGTAGCTATTATTATACCCATAGATTGGAAGAACACTTAAACTTCAGCCTAGAAGTCTTCTTCTACAACACATGTAAAGAATCTCAATACTCTGACAGGATGGAGCCTAGGGCAATAGAAAAGCAGTGAAGCGGACAGCAATGGCCAGTCATAATGCGGAGTACCAGCAACTCAGCAAGGCTCACCCAGAATCAGGCCAACCTAACATTTCCCCATCCCAAGGCTTTGGGACCCAAGCAGAAGATGGGGCAGTGAGATTGTAGGAACCTAAAGATGAGATGGTTCACTGTTGGACAAGACATTTCACTCAAGGCAGGACTGCTGCATCCAGGAACTCACTACAGTGAGACTTGTCCTTACCAGACCTGCACAATGACTGACATACCAACATGCCCCATAGACTACCTAGGAACTCGAGAGATAAGAACATACAGTGGAAACCTTGGGGACTAAGCTGGATGAGTGAAGGGAAATACCCCTATCAGTGAGGTGGCTCGAAGAAGGGCAACTTGGTATGCCACAGAGGCCTGAACTCCCACAAGAATAGACAAGTCAGCAAGAACCATGGCATCCACAGAAGAATACAGGCCGAATGGTGGGAGGGAGTGGTAGGGATTGAAGAAGGGAAGGGAGAGTATGGGAGGAAGGGGGGAATGGAGGGAAGCAGGGATGAGTAAATACTTGTAAAACTGGAAAAATAAAAAAAATTGATAATGAAAGGAGTTTACTGTCTATTGGGAGCTTGAATATCAGTGTTCCCATTACCAAAAACAACAGTGGTTTTATTACACAAAAATATCCTTTGCGTGTGTGTGTGTGTGTGTGTATGTGTGTGTGTGTCTGTGTGTGTGTGTGTATCAGAGGACATTATATGTCCCTGTGGAGGGACATACCTTCTTTTAGAATCGCTGGAATTTCCAAGTCTCCGCCCACCAAATCCAGAAGTACAGGACTGCTGTTTCCACTTGGTGTATTTACATGGGACCTGGGATCCGAACTCAGATCTCTCTTGCTTGCGAGACAGTCTTAACTCCTGAGCCATCTTTCTAGCCCTCTTTGACAGTTTCATACATAAATAATGCAATGAATTTGTCATTGTATTTTCACTTTTTACTACCCGATCTATCCCTCCTCCTTTTCTGACTGCAAACCCAATAGTTCCTAACCAGTCTCCCTCCTTCTGTGTCTTTTCCATGTATGGCCACTGAGTTTCATGTGGTCGTCTGCACTGGAATGCATCTGAGCACTTGCTGGAGAATGAATGGTAAATATTAGTGGGTGTACCAATGGAAAAAATAGCTTGACTTTTTCCCCATCTGGCATTGACCTTCAACAAGCTGTTGGGAGGGGAGTAGCCTCATAAAATCTTTCCTCTCTATGGTGAAATGGCAATAGGATAAATGGCGTGCAGGTTGTGGAAGGAAACAGAGCTGCATGAGTTTCTAGATGCAGCAGCCTTGTCATGTCCCTGACTTCTGGCTTACTTCTCCCTCTTGTGAGTCTGAGGTTGGGGGTGCTTTAGCTGCTGTTTAGGGCTGAGTAGTCTTTAGGGTCTGCACATTGGCCAGTAGTGAGGAACAGCTTCTCTCTGGGTTCTTGAAAATTGGAACCAGGGAGGGGTAGGGCAAACTGATCTTGTGGACTGCTGTCTTTCCTTTGGCTTATGTTTTGCTGAATGTGTATTGGGCAAGTGTCCAATGTCTATCAGAGCTATCTTTACCTTTGTGGCTTTGCTTTTTGCATATCAAGAGGCTACACTTAGCTTTACAGTCTTTGAGCTAGGCAGGTAAATCATCCTTCTGAAAGTTCTCTGCCACTTAGCTTGAATACCGATTAGTAAACCTTTGTCTGTCTCTAAACGTTAGTGATTGTCATGTGTTCCTTGTTTGATAAACATTTCTCTCTTGCATTGTCTATGTTTTTTTAAATTTATTTATTTATTATTTATTCAATTGTGCATGTATGCGTGTGTGTGCTTGTGCGTATGTATGTGTGTGTATGTATTTGTGTGTGTGTAGAACCACGGACGAAATCGGGAACCACCATGGACCGCCTCCACCTCCTCCTTGTTTACTCTGCCCCGGGATTCACAGGCTCCGCCCTACCAGGACCTGAAACGCAGGCTGCCCCCGCTTCCGCCCGGCCTCTATACGTGGGGTCTTAGGATCCGAACTCAGGACCTTCCGCCTGCAAGACAGAGGCTTAATCCCTGAGCCACCTCTCCAGTCCCTGCATTCTCTATGTTATGTCTGGAATTCTCATTTTGCATTTTGAATCACCTACGCTGAATTTCGGTATCTCTTTCCTTTTCTCCTATTTACAGTGTCTTATATTTTACTGTAGACTAGAGTTTTCTCATTGTCCAAATTTGCTATAGATATTTACTGCTTTAGTCATTGTCTTATTATATCCTAAGAGCTTTTATCCATATGCCAATTATTTCTGTTACAGTGTTAACTTCTATCCTAATAAATGTAATTTATCCTGTTGTTTTTCTAATAGAAATACTTAGATTTCATAAATTCATATCTGATTCCTGAATTTCCTTTGTTCTTTCTAGTTGTCATGATTTCCATTTCTTTTGGATGATGTGTTCTACACTGTAAGTTGAACTTAAATGTCTGACAATCCTTGATTGCTGGCTTGAAAGACTCCCTGGGAATAGAGCTCACTACCTATCTGGCAGGATGGGTTGGCAGAAAGCTGCGAATATCCCCAATTTACTTCTTTTGTGAAGTGGAGTTTGACTGTATAAGCTGAATGCCCTGGAGCCCTTTCTTTTCTTCCTCAGCCTCACAAGTGCTGAGAATTCGGACATCTGCCACGGATGCTTGGCTACCAGTTTCTTCCCATTTCTTTAAAGACCTAGTCTCAGTTATACTGTTTAGATGGATGATTAAACATGCAAGCGGTTTTCTGAGCTACAATTTGGAAGCATAGCATAGGGGTTTGATAGCTTTTTGTTCTGCTTGACTATCCTGTACTCTATAGAGCTTACAGACCCTGACCCCACATCTTCTTCAGAACCTTGTAGTAATGCTTACCGCCACTGCGTTGGGCACATTCTAGGCTCCAGGTTCTGCCCATTAGGTCATATCAGTTCATAATTGCTGCATACCAGGAATTTGTTGTGATCTAGAGTCCCCAAGTGTTCTTCTGTCTGTTCTAGTCAAAGCAAACATGTACCCTTTCGAAAATGTTATCATTTTAAAAAATTCTTGATAGGGTGAAGATAAATGCCATGTGCTTCCTGCATAACTTTGAATATGTTCCAGAGAGTTTCAGAAGGGCAACATTCATGCACCTAATTTTAATACTCTAAAATCATTTTGCTTTAACACATGACACACATGCACACCAGCCCACCGACTAATATATACTTATGTGCACTTGTAATTTTTTGGAACTACTTTGAAACAACCATAGATTTACACGCAGTTTTAAAAAAAACAATGCAAAAGCATGGGGGAAATCCTGTTCCTCAAATGCTTTTCAAGACATTATCTCAAAGAACCATAGTACAGAATCACACGGATTAACATCACTCAACAAGCTTTCATGTTGCCCATAAACAACTTCACTACTAAGCTCACCTCTTCTTTGCACTCATGGGTTCAGCTATTTAAAATGCATTAACCTGTATGTATTTAATAAGGATCCCTTTATACATGTGATCTTATGATATTAAAAAAAAGGAACCCAAAGGACTCTTTTCCCTCTCTACTATTATTAGCTAGCAATTTGGCTAATATAAACTTAGCTCCTCTTTACAGAGCATTATAAATGGCAAGTATTCATGATCTCTATTGAAGTCACATTAGGGTAGAGGGCAGGCATGGTGGGGCATGCCAGCAGTTTCAGTACTTCAGAGGTTGAGGCAGAAGAATCACGAGTTCAGGGCCAGGTTGGCTGAGTTCAGGGCCAGGTTGGCATGCATAAACAGGTCATGTCAAAAAATATAGAGACTTGGGCTGGAGAGGTGGCTCAGGGGTTAAGCCTCCGCCTTGCAGGCGGAAGGTCCTGAGTTCGGATCCCAGATCCCACGTATAGACGCCAGGCGGAAGCGGGGCCGGCCTGCGCTTCTGGTCCTGGTAGGGCGGAGCCTGTGAATCCCGGGGCAGAAGGAGGTGGAGGCGTCCATGGTGGTTCGCGAATTCGTCCATGGTTCTACACACACACACACACACATACACACACACACACACACACACACACACACACACACACACACACACACACACGCACATGCTCACAGTTGAATAAATAATAATAATAAAAAAAAATTTAAAAAAAACTTAAAAAAATATATAGAGACTTGTGGCATTTGCTTCTCAATTTTTAATAGACTGTTTTATGATTTTAGGTTACAAGAACTATTGCTCAAGTTCCTATATGCCTCCTATCCAACTTCCTCTAGTGTTAGCAGCATCTTGAATAGCCATGGTACATTTATCAAAACTAAGACCTGAGTATTATTGCACTACTATTTATGGAACTCTAGCCTGTTTAGAATTCATTGTGGTGCTATTTTATTAGCTTTATAGCAAACTAATTAATCTCTCTGATATTTTCATAATATATGTAACTGTACCTTCTTCTTGTTTGCCCACACTACCCCACTTTCTTCCTTTTCTTTACTCCACTTCCTACCACCAAATAGGCTCCTTTTCTCTTGCTCTCTCACACACTCATATATAGATCCTGCATATGAGAGAAGCCATATAATATTTTGTCTGTCTCTCCTCTCTTATCCACCTCTTATCCACCCTCCATCCTCCTTTTAGACCTCTTATTCCTTCTATATCAGACACAGATGCTAGATAGGTGATAGATAAGTGATAAGTGATAGATTCAACATCGACATATGAGAGAAGACAGTAATTGAGTGTTTAATTGCATTTAATATAATCTATAGTTCTATCCACTTTTGCAAATGACATAATTTAAATTGCTTTATATATATGTACAGCGTTTTCTTTATCCATCCATCTATTGATGGACAGAAAGACTGATTTCATACCTTGGGTACTGTGAGTAGTACAGCAATAAACATGAATGTGAAAATATCTACGGTATTGTAACTTAAATTTCCTCATATATATATATATATTTATTTATTTATAAGAATTGGGTTATAATTTTGTTATTTTTTAAGCTTTTCTTTGAGGAAACTAAAAAATGATTTCTAAGATGACACCACCACTTTACCCAGAGTGGAAGGTTCCTATGTCCATGAAACCCCTCCAGCACTTTATAGCATTTGTTTTCTCAATAACTGTTTTTCACTGGAGTGAGATACTTTCATAGTTATTTATTTTTTTGCTGCTGGGGAACAACTCTCAGGGACAACTCTCAGAAAGGGAAATTTACTTGGCTCATCGTTCATTCTAGAGGGGAGATTATAGTCCATTATGGCAGGAATCACATAGCAGAAATTATGGTCAGAGTTAAAACCAAGGGGCGAGTTCAAGTCACTGAAGCCTCAGGAGGTAGAGAGAACAAGAGGAAATGCGGAGGAAGTAGGACTAGGTTATCAAACCTCAAAGTTTAGAGGAGACATGTCTTTCTCCAGCAATGCTATACTTGTTAATTATGTCAACAAACTTAACAAATTTTTAACACCAGCTAATGATGCAAACATATGAGCCCGAAGATGGCAATTCACAATCAGACCATGAGATATGGAGTGTCAATATAATTTTAATTTGCATTTCCATGATGGTTAGGGATGTTGAACACTTTTTCATGTATTTACAGACCATTAATATTTCTTCTTTTTTAATTATTTATTTATTTATTCAATTGTTCATGTGTGAGTGTGTACACGTGTGTGTGTGTGTGTGTGTGTGTGTAGAACACAAGCGAATTCGGGAACCACCATGGACGCTTCCACCTCCTCCTTCTTTACTCTGCCCCTCGATTCACAGGCTCCGCCCTACCAGGACCAGAAACACAGGCCGCCCTGCTTCCGCCCGGTTGCATTTGCCATTTACTGTTTGCATTATTTAGTGGCTTTTTGGTGTTTAATTTTGAAGTTCTTTATGGATTCTAGGTATTTTGTCAATTAGATGAATCGTTGGCAGAGATTTTCTCCTATTCTGTAGGTTGTCATTTCACTGTTACTTCTTCCGTTGCTGTGTCAAATTATTTTCAAGTTCATGTTTTGTCTGGAATTATTTCCTGTACTATGGGAACCCTTTTATAAAAATCCCTCACCTTTGCATATTTCATTTCACAGTTTTGGATATATATAATTTTTTGTATTTTTTAGGTTTTTCTCTATCTCCTATTAAGAATCTTCTCCTTCCCAACAAGCTTCCCTTCTACTTAAATGCCCTTTTTATTTTGAGGGTGGCTCACTGAGTTTAATAAGAGTTGCCTGCATTAGCATTGTAGGGGATTTCAAGGCCTAGGACCCACTCCCTAGAGATGGAAGATACAATGCTGCCTTACAAAATATGTAACTGTCTTTAAATTACTATCTCATTTATTGTTCCTTTTTTGGCCTCTGCATAAAATCCATGTAAAACTGAAATGTAACATTCCCTCTCCTCCAATGCTATAATTCTCATGACTGAATCTTTCAAAAAAGCATACTGTTTTCATGAGCAACTGTAGAAAATGATTCATAGCTCACTCTGGATTTATTGGCAAGAGAGAAAACATCCTGAATTACCATGCTGTGAAAGGGATTCTCTCTACTCTACATTGTTATATCATACCCTACATTTTACTATCAAGCATCCTGTCAATTATAATAGCCTTGGTTTAAAACACACACACACACACACACACACACACACACAACAACAAAAACACACACACGTCTATACCCTTTCTTCTTCTCCTTTTTTGTTTTCTTCATTTCTTCTTTCTTGTCTTCATCCTTCTTCCCTCCTCCCTCTCTTCCTTCCTCTCTTCCTCCCTCCCTCCTCCCTCCCTCCCTCTCTCTCCTCCCTCTCTTCCTCCTCTGCCTCCCTCCTCCCTCCTTCCTTTCCCCCTCCTTTTGCTTCTTTGCTTTTCCTCTCGTCTTTCTTTCTTGCTTCTTCTTTTCTTTCTTTCTTTTTCTTTCTTTCTTTCTTCTTTTTTCTTTCTTTCATTCTCTTTCTTTCTTTCTTTCCTTCTTTTTTTCTTCGTCTCTTCTCTCTTTTTTTTCTCTTTCTTTCTTCTTCTCTCTTCCTTTTTTCTTCTCTTTTGTTCTTTCTTTCTCTCTTTGTTCTTTCTTCTATCTTTCTTCTCTCTTTCTCTCTCTTCTTCTCTCTCTTTCTCTCTCTTCTCTCTCTTCCTCTCTCTCTCTCTCTCTTCTCTTTCTCTCTCTCTCTCTCTCTCTCTCTCTCTCTCTCTCAGGAGGAGGAGCACGTATGAAGGCAGAGGTCCTGTAAAGAGGCAGAGGTGAAGAATCTTGTTAGTCTATCAGGGTAAACTGTAATGTGCTGTGACCGTTTTCTCTTTCAGATTTTGCAATTCTTTCTTGTACTTTTTTTAGTTTGCACATAATACAACATGGTAAAGAGTCTGTGTATATTTGGAGTCCAATCAGCTTTGTAAATATGGATGTTCATATCTTTCCCAAGATTAGAGAAATTGTGTTCTGTTATTTTGCTGAATATTTTCTGCCATTTACTTTTTTCTCCTGACCTTGAAGTATTTTGAAAATGTGGAATCCATTCATTAAATGGTGTCCCAAATGTTTCACATGCCTTCTTCATTCTCAGTATTCATTCTAATCTCTGTCTTTCTTTCCCTTTCTCTTTTTTTTTCTTTCTCCTCCTCCAGATGGAAAATTTACTACAGGCTCCCTATAATAGGTTTTGGGCTTTAACTTTAGATGTAGTATGTATGTATATCATGGTACAATACCCTCTATTGCAAAAACAGAAAGAGTGAAAGGATAGGTAAAATCACAAAACAGGTGTAAGGCACAGTATATAACATGGTGGACATGGAAGACAAGTATTTAAAATATTCTAGGGGTAAGAGGAATGGAGCAAGAGAGAACAAATTGGCTTTTGTGCTAGGTGGGGCATGTGTTATGGTCTTCTTATAGTTTGTTTGACCATAACTTTGTGTTGGAGTTGGAGATAACCCATTGTCCCTGTGGACTATGCTGGAAGCCCCTCTAGCAATTGAGGTGCATGTAGTACAGAGAACAGTATAGGGGGCTTACTTATTATGTAGATAGGCCTGCAATGGCCTATCTACAGTAGCCCCTACTTATGGATAGCAGGTTGTTCTTTCTACACATTTCATGTTAGCTCTATTGCTAGCAAGCAGTGCCAGCAATGGTGAAGGGCCACATGCATCAACTGTTCAGTCAGGCGTGTAGGCTCAGATGCTGCATGGTGGGCATCCCAACAGTCCTCTGTGCTGGTGTTCATACTAAGTCATGCAGTAAGTGAAAGGCCTGAGTTGAGAATAAGAGGCAGTTACCCTCTGAAAACACAATGAAGTGTCTGTTTTGCTCACTTTGTTTGAAGTGTCTGCATTAGCTCACTTCTTTTTATATTATTATTCTTTGACAGTATCATGTATGTATACAAGGAATTTATATCATTTCATCCCATATTACTCAATCTCCTCTCACCTTCTTCCAAACCCAGGCTTCCTTCTACTTTCAGGTTTTGTTTGTTTTGTGCATGCGTGTGTGTGTGTGTGTGCGCGCGCACGCACATGTGTGTGTGTTCCACTGAATTTCATAAGGATTGCCTGCATTAGCTCATGCCTGTAGCAGCTTTGTAGATGAGACAGCAGTGTACACCCAGACATGGGAATGTAGCTTGTGTAGCACGTTCCTCTTCTGCCTGTCTTTGACTGGGAACGCCTATGCACAGGATGGCTCCGGAAGCCAGAGCATCCCCTTTCCTTCTCTCTCTGCTCTAGCATCACATCTGAGCAAGTCCCAGAAAACTGACTGGGAGCAGAGGACAGTCATTGAGTTGCTCCTCTTTATGCTTCTGGGTGCAACGCAGTAGCAGGGACTATGGTGTTCCTTCATCCCCTTAGTAGCCTGAATCTGAATGTCAGCATAGGGAACCATGCGGGCACCTGCCTTCTGTGCTGGCGCAGGCTATTCCCTCAGTGTCTGAAGCCAAGCACGCGGGTCTCCTGCTTTGCCACATGCTGCTCTCTCTTCTCACCTATACTGAAATACTGATCCCAGTAGTGCAGGGTACACATCAGGCTTAGGATGGAGCCAGGCCTGAGTTGAGAATAAGAGGCAGTTACCCTCTGAAAACACAATGAAGTGTCTGTTTTGCCTCAGAGATGGGAATGTGAAGGATATTCTGGCTTCTAGAACAGTTCAGAGTAAGATAATAGCTCACTTCTTTTTATATTATTATTCTTTGACAGTATCATGTATGTATACAAGGAATTTATATCATTTCATCCCATATTACTCAATCTCCTCTCACCTTCTTCCAAACCCAGGCTTCCTTCTACTTTCAGGTTTTGTTTGTTTTGTGCGTGCGTGTGTGTGTGTGTGTGTGTGTGTGTGTGTGTGTGTGTGTGCGCGCGCGCGCATGTGTGTGTGTGTTCTACTGAATTTCATAAGGATTGCCTGCATTAGCTCATGCCTGTGTACTTGCTGGGGTACGGATAGTGCATCAGTGATTTTACCACTGAAGAAAGTACCTCCTCTTCCCATAGCCAACATTAACCGCTAATAATCCATCAGAGAAACCTCATGAGATCTTCCCCTTTCCATGATGAAATGTAGACAGGCCAAATATTACATGGGTTTTGTGGAAGTAAACACAGCTGCATTGAGTTCATGGGCACAGCAGTAGTACTAATGTCCAGAAGACACTGTTTGGCTCTTACATTCTTACCACCACCTCTTCTATGATGTCCCTTAAGCCTTGGCATAGGAGGTGGTTTAGATATTCTGTTTAGAGCCAAGCATCTAGTCACTTATTTTCTGCTCTTTAACCAGTTGAGATTATCTGGATTTAGATGCCTTTGATGGAGGAGGGGAGCAGAGGCAAGAGACAGAGAAAGGAGAATCTTGACAGCTCCAGATCCAGTCATCCCTGAATCCTCATTCGCATCCCTAACTTGGTTCTGTCGCTATTAAATGCTATGCTTTTTTGGGGTGAGTTAACTTATAATGGCCTCTACCAGTTCTGATAGAGACAAATCTGAATAATATAATCACTCTCATTAAGATTTCTTATACTGGGGTGATAACATTGTTATAAAATCAGATTATGAAATGTGTGTTCCTTTGCAGATATACTAAAAAACTGACTTTTACACATAAAGATAGTAAATCTCAATGTGTCATGATGATGATAAAATGAATCAATGCAACATTTAATAATGTGTAAACAGACAGAAACAGAGGTATTTTTAAGAATATATAAAGTTACTCATCAAAAATCACTGTGAGTGATGATATGAGATATTTTCTCAAGGTCAGGCTACTGAGCAGTTTTTAGGTTACTTAGCTGGGTGTCTGTACTAGTTACTCTTCTGTGTTGCTATGAGATAACACTCAAGCTCAAGCAAGTTAATGAGAGAAAGGGAGATTTATTCAGCTTATAGTTCCGGAGGGGAGACACAATCCATTATGGCAGAAATGGCATGGCTGGCTGGCAGAAGCTGGAGGAAGGCTGGGTCACCGCAGACACCATAGAATTTGAGAGCTACTGCAAGCTCAATATCAGACTCATTCACTAACTCACTAGCTCAAGCAAGGCTCCACCTACTAAAGGTGATGTGACCTTCCCCAACTAAAGATTCAAACACGAGAGCCAACGGAGAACAACTCACATTTCAAACCATGACAGTGAGCTGCCAGCCTGTGAGGATCGTGATTCCCAGGAGCTAAGATTGCCAGCATCTGAATTAATAGAGTTTGCTATGGCTCCTTTTCACCCCTGTGAAGGTGGACTCCCCTGCCCTTGGCCATGGAGTGGGATTGGAGATGATGTCAAAGTATTTTGTTTCTCTTTCTACACTGTTCTCCCAGATTTCTGAATCTCACATGGTTCCAGTTTCTCTTGCTTATTTCCAGTATTCTCCTACAGTAACTTACCAAAATACAACTGACCACTTGTTACTTGGTTTTTTCCTTGTGGAGGAGGTGAGGTGAGTACTGGATACCCACATTCAACTATCTCGAATCTTCCTGATTTCTTGTTTCTTTATTATGTGTGTATTGTGCCTTTTTAAAAATAGTTTTTTTTCCTCCCACATTTTTTGCTTAATCATACAAGCTCAGTAGGTACCCTGTCCTTTTCCCTCTCTTCCCCCATCCTCCCCCATTGCACTCTCCTCCCTTCCTCCCTTCCTTTCACTTTCCTCCCGCCCCCTCTCCCAGTGCCTCCCCCTTCTTCACTCCCATCCCTTAGAGCATCCATTTATGTGGGCTCCGAACCTCCCTCTGAGTCTGCCACCCTAGTGAGGGTTCAGGATTCAGTGACATACCCCAGAGCCCCTTCCTGGGCTCCCAGTTAGCATGGGAACTCAATTCTAACTTGCCTCTGAGGATCCTACTGCCTGAAACGTTCTCCCCTGTAAGCTGTGCTAGACTTTGGGGGGTTGTTGACATGTCAGTCATTGTGCAGGTCAGGCAAAGTCCAATCCTGGCTGCTGCAGCTGTAACTTGTGTGGAGTATCTTGCATATCATTGATCCTCCCTATCTTTAGGCTCTTACAATCTTGCCGCCCCCTCTTCCGCAAGGTTCCCTGAGCTTTAGGATGAGGAGAGATTTGGCTGGTCTGGTTCCAGGTGACTAATGTAGGGTCTTTGGTGTTCTGAATTATGGTTTATTGTTATTTTCAATTTTGCTTTTCCTGCACCACCCTTGGCGGAATCCTGATTGGAATGGAAGGTCATCTCCTAACCAAAGATAAAAGACTGTTTAAACGAAGATCTTAATATAGTGGAGACGGTTACAGTCTATCCACCAGTTCTTATATTCTCCCTGATTGGTGAGATTAAACCTGTTCAGTCCCAAGTGTCCAGGAAAGGAAGTGAAAGTGGGCTGCACCAGATGTCTCAATACTTACATGCAATATATGACCTTGGCCTGTTTTCTTTACTGAAGGGTATTCCTCTATCTCCTTTCTTTTAGGTCTTCATTCTCCTTCCCTCCCGTTTATAATCCTTTGCAATTACAGTGGGTATTACAGAGATTTACCTTTGAATATGTCATTAAGTGGGTTTGGAACTAGGATCTACTTATTTGGGTGTACATATGGCGTCTAACTTTCTGTGTCTGGGATACTTCACTCAATATCATGTTTTCTAATTCCATCCATAAAAATAGTTCTTAGCAAGAGGTGCATCACTGAGCCACACTCCCAGATCTTCATAAGTTTCTTCTTGAGTTTTCTTACAATGATGCCTATCAAATATATTTGATTATTTTGTAAAGTTGAAATGACAATCTTCTGAACACTTCCATACATATAGAGAAAATAAAAGAGAGAGAAAATAATAGCTCTGCAGTTGCATTGAACTCCTTATCCAAGGCTTGAATTCCACACTCTTACCCTTTAGATTTTCTGTTGAGACTATTTCTGCTGTTGGGTGAATCGAAACACACCTGTTTATTTGCCTTGAGAATCTCTTTATCTTTCCCCCTTTGAGAAGTCACTAAGTCTGACTGGTAACTTAGCTATACCTAGGTGCTGGTATCCTTCTGTTCATTTGAGAAGTTTTCTGCCATTGGAATAAGCCTTCTACCCACTTGCCAATCAAATCCTCCTCCTGTCCCAACAACCTGAATATTTGACATTTGAATGATCTCTTAAGTTCCCATAAGCCGTACTCACCTCTATTCTTACTTTTATTTTTTTATTCATCTTTCCTTATTTTTCCCATTTATTTCCAAGTAGTATATCTATGAGCACACCAATTCTCTTCCGTTTGATTGATTCTGCCTTGTATTGTCCACTTATTAACTACCGTTCCATGAAATCTCTTGATATTTGTTGACATTTATCATCATCTGTGTCATAGTTAAGCACAGGTGTCAACTTGACTCTTGAGGGTTTGAGCTCTGGGCACAGGTGTAGAGAGTTGATGGTTGAGTTAAGCCCAGAGCAAACCTGAAGGAGATTGTCTAGCGCTGGGGAACGACCCAGCCCATGATGGGTGGGATTAGGCCCCTGGTAAATCACAGAGAGCGGTTGAGAGAGTTGACTCCTTCTGTATACTTGGCCAGACATGCTGGTCTTGCAAAGTAAGGATGTCCCTTCTCAGCGTTATGGTGGCCAGTTCCTCGCCCTGGTGTTGGCGTGGCTCTCCTGTCAAGCTGGACTATGAACTGTAACCGGACTATCGTAAGAAAATAAACTCCTTGTTCCCTTAAGCTGTGTTCTGATCATTTATCAGCAACTATGCAGGCTGACTGCAACAATCTGCACAAAGGAAGAATGGGCATTTAGTCTAGTCTTTGTAATAAGTTTTGTATTTGTCCTAAAATCCTAAGTAGTCAGCTCACTTATTTTTTCTCCACATCTGTAGACAATTCTCCTTTTTTCCGTATATTGCTATTTTTAATGAAAGTGACCTGTAAATTCATTAACAAATTAATCTCAATAAATGTGATGTTTGATAAAGAAGGGGAAATTAACAGATCTATGCTCATCTCTTTGTTTCTCCCACATTTTATTTTTTTTCCAATCATACAAGCTCAATAGGTACCATTTCCCCCTTTTCTTTCTTCCCCAGTCCCCCCTTGCACTCTTCCCCCTTCCTAGACAATTCTTCATCAGTACTAGATGGACCCCCTAAAACCAGATCCACCTCAAGTCCACTGAATCTGTTACTATTTCAGCACTAGGTGGCGCACCAAATCCAGATTAGTTCCAAATCTGAAGTCCATAAAACATTTCATAGGAATTGAAAGAATGCCCAAAAAAATAGAGATTCCGGATAAACCTAAAGTTGGGGTCAGGCTAGGCCCAGATGCCTCATTTATACTCATTGTCTTATGTCCAGCAGCACAGGATTGAATTTATCATGATGACACCTATCTCGGGCATCTACACAGTGAGAACCAACCTCACTTGTGCTCATGCAATGACTTGCAGAGTTTCAGGGTAAAACAAAGAGTCCTTCCACTAGGATGAAGATTTCTGCCTAAGGCAGAAGCAGCTTATAGGAACATCTGCGGACTCAGTCTGCTGTTGGGTCTCACTGCAAAAGAACCAGCATTGAAATCAAAGGCAAATGCTTGGGTTTACGCTTCTGCCTTATTTGCCGGGAAGTAGACTTTTGCTGCCTGAGCTTTGAGGGAAGGGTGGTGGTAGCAGTCTCTTGGTTGTGTATCTAAGGAGCTTCTACAGATTCAGCGTACACATCCTAGGGGTTGATCTGGCAAGGAGTTGCACCATGCCAAGCCTAGTACTGATTTTCCAGTTTAACTGATAAACTTAATTCCCACCCCCTTGCTAAGAGGAAGCATCTCTCTCCACAGAGTATCTTCAAGTTGAGTGAGGGGCAGCTTGGGAAATTTTTTGCTTCCTATTTTCTTCAATGGCACTTTTCTTACTATGATGGTAAAACCAGGGTTTCTTATCTCTTTGGTAGTTTAGTGTGTTCAGCTGCTTACATTGTTTTCTCTGTGGGGAGACAGTTGATCAAACATCTTATTCAACAAACTTCCTCCCAATCCAAGGTAGCTTTTCACCATCTTTTCCAATATAGATACTTTTAATTTCTCTAATTATTTTAGCTGGAACTTCTTGTGCAATTTTGAACAAGAGTTATCAAAGCAGCTATCTTTCTTCCTGATTGTAGGAAGAAAACTTTTAGTCCTTTTCAGTTGAATAGGATATTAACTGGATTTTTTAAATGTATTTATCACATTGAAAAAACTTTTCTGCACCAATTGAAATAATTGTATTTTTTCTTTTTGTTATATTAATGTGATGTATTGATTGTCTTATGTCAAAATAGCATTACTGTCTGGGAAAAATGCACTCAGTCACATTATATAATCCTTTCATTATGTTGTCAAATTTGATAATACTTTGCTGAATATTTATGTTTTACATACATAAGACATATATAGTAACACAGGGACCAACAAATAAAAATAATATTTTAATGTGATATCTTCATCCTGCTCAGTATTAGTGCAATGCTGGACTTTTACACTAATAGAAAATTAGTGTAAATTTTTAGATGATTTGTGGCTAGTTTTCCTTTAAATATTTGATTGAGCTGACCACAGAAACCCTACAATGTCGTGGACTTTTCTTTGCTGAGGGAATCTTTTGATTATTGACACAATTGATCATAAATCTATTAAAATTTTGTATTTCTCTTTCATTTAGTTAGGTGACCTGTATGTTTATAGGTAATTGTATATTTCATTGAGGTTATCTTTTTTGCTGGTGTACAATCATCCATAGTAATGTTTTATAATCTTTTTACTTTATGTAATGATAACTTTAGAATTCCCATTTTTTAAAAATTTTTTTTTATTATTATTATTTATTGAACTGTGTGTATGTGTGCACGCGTGTGTCTGTGTGTGTGTGTGTGTGTGTGTGTGTGTGTTGTGTTGTAGTGTGTGCTGTGTATGTGCAGAACACGGACGAATTCGCGAACCACCATGGACGCCTCCACCTCCTTCTGCCCTGGGATTCACAGGCTCCGCCCTACCAGGACCAGAAGCGCAGGTCGCCCCCGCTTCTGTCTGGCGTCTATACGTGGGATCTGGGATTCGAACTTGGGACCTTCCGCCTGCAAGGCGGAGGCTTAACCCCTGAGCCACCTCTCCAGCCCTAGAATTCCCATTTTTGATTCTGGGTATTTTATTCTCCTTTTTCCGCTATTAGTCTTGGAACCCACTTTTGGTTTTATTGTTTCACCTCCTTTCTATCCGTATTTATCTCTAATCATTTCCCTCTATTTACTAGATGTTAATATAGCTTGTTGCTCTATTTCTGGTCTTTGAAGGCATTAAGAACTTTTTTGAAAATATAATCATTAATAGCTGTAATTTCCCTCTCACTGTTTGTCACTATATTACATACATTGGTATGCTATGCTCCGTTTTCATTTATCAATAAATACTTTCTAATTCTCTTGTGTTTTCATCTTTAACCTATCAGTATTTTGCCATCATACTCATCAGTAAAAAGTTAAAAATCTTTCTAAAATCAGGAACAAAATATGGTTAGCCATGGATACGCTCTCTATTTGGTATGAAGTGGAATCTCAGAGAAATCAGGCAATGAAAAAAATAAAAAGGTATTAAAATAAGGAAGGAGGAAAGACAGATGTGGCCATATAAGTTACAAGTAGATTCGAGAAAGCTGAGGTTATGAAATCAGCATGCAAACATCAGTAGAGCTTCAATTCACTAGCAACAAACTACCTGAAAAGGAAATTTGGAAAGCCATTGTAGTTAAGACAGCTACAATACTTATGAACAAATGCAACAGAGAAAGTAAAAGATCTGTATATAGAAAATTATGAAACACCCATACAAATTAGATTCAAATAAATGGAATGATATCCTATGATAATGGATTAGGAAAAATACTTTTGCAATGTGCGTGTGTGTGTGTGTGTGTGTGTGTGTGTGTGTGTGTGTGCGCGCGCGCGTAAGTGCACATGTATACAAAAAGACATTTTAGTGTGTGTGCCTGTGAAGACCCAAGGATGATGTCAGGTCTCATCCTAGATTACTCCACCTCCCACCTCCTTATTGTTTTGCTCTGGGGTTTCCCATACTCCATAGGAACTACGGGCCACCACCATTTCCACCCTGCATTTTAGTAGGATCTAGGGATCTGAATTCAAGTCATTTTGCTTGCAGTGCAAAGGCTTTAAACCCCAAGGCATCTTCCCAATATGGAAAAAAATTTAAATGTCCTTACTACCTAAAATGTCGTATATATCCAGTGTAACTCCTTTCAAGGTTCCCATGATATTTTTATTTTTTTCACACAGGTAGGTGTGTGTGCGTGTGCGTGCGTGCATGCGTGCACACGCGCATTTATGTTTCTAAGGGTACTGTGTGTCCCTGTGGAGGACCAAGGATGACTTCAGGAATCATCCTGGATTGCTTCTACTTTCTTTTTGATTTGTTCTGAGATTTCCCAGGCTCTGCCCACTAGGGCAGGAAGTGTAGGCCACCACCTTTTCTTCTTTTTTTTATTTAATACATTTTTTATTATTATTTCAGCTCATACAAACTTAATAGGTACACCAGTTCCCTCCCTCCCTCCTCCTCCCCCCCGAACCCCCTGCTCTCCCTCCCCTCACCACTCCCTCCCCATCCCCCACTGCCTCCCGGCCCAATTCCCAGAGAGTCCTTTCTTGTGCATGCCTGACTCTCCTCTGGGCCCTCCTCTTCGATGACTTACAAGGACCCAGTGGCATTTCCCTGAACCCTTTCCCATGTTCCCCTTAAGCATAGGAACACTGCTGTGGCTGCCAATCCCTTGCCTCCAAGGATCTTGGTGCCTTTAGCAGATGCTAGACTTTGTGAGGTCAATAGTGTGTTGGACATTGCACAGGGCATGCAAAGTCCAATTATGATTGCTTCGGCCCTAACTTGTGTGGAGTATCTTGCAAATCATTGCTCCTCCCATCCTTTTGCTCTTACAATCTTACTGCCCCCTCTTCCGCAAATGTCCCTGAGCTTCAGAATGGGGAGAGATTAGTCTGGCCTAGTTCTAGGTGGTTGATATAGAGTCTCTGAAGTTCTGGATTGTGGTTTGTTGATTTTCCTTTGCAATTTTGCTGCTCCTGCAATGCCCTTCACTCCATCCTGATGGGCACTGTATGTCACCTCCTGGCCAGGGACAAAAAGCTGTTAAACTGGAAGTCTTATTATAAGAGCACATTCAAGGGTAGATGTAATAAAAGTAGGAAACCTCAGTGAGGGAGGGGTCAATCACCCATTTGCAAAATGGTTACTTTTTATCTGCCAGACTATATGCCCTCCCCTTCTGTTGAGATCATACCCCCTTAGTTGTAAATGATCAGGAACAAATGTCTGTGAACTTAACCAGGTGTCACATTACTTACTTGCAGTCCTTGATGGAGGCCTATTTTCTCTACTGTAACATGGTCACTTCTCTCCTTGTTTCTGGTGAGGCCACCACCTTTTCTGCCTGGGATTTTTACATGGGATCTGGGATCCAAACTCAGGACCTTCTACTTGCAATGCAGTCTTAACTCTTGAGCCATCTCTCCAGCCCCCAAGATAGTTTTATAGAATAGAAAAATAAAAACACCAGAAGTTCATTTGGAACCAAAATATTCAGTGAGTCCAGAAATAAATCCACATAAGTATACTCACTTCACTTTCAATAAAGGTGCCAATTACACAAAATGGGGGAAAATCATACTCTCTTCAATAAATGGTGCTGGGAAAACTAGATGCCATCATTCAGGAAAATGAAAATAGATTTTTTTCTTATATCACATATACAAAATACTCAAGATAGATTTAATAAATTACTACACATAAGCTCTGAAATTATAAAATTTTCAGAAAACAGTCACAACAGGAAAGCTCAATGATACTGGTCTGAGCAATGATTTTTTTTAACATTTTTTATTATTTCCACTCATACAAACTTAGTAGGTACACCGGTTCCCTCTCTCCCTCCTCCTCCCCCCGACACCCTGCTCCCCCTCCCCTCACCCCTCCCTCCCCATCTCCCAGTAAGTCCTCCTCCCATCCCCGGAGAATCCTTTAATGTGCATGCCAGACTCTCCTCTGGGCCCTCCTCTCCGATGACGTACAAGGACCCAGTGGTATTCCCCTGAACCCTTTCTCGTGTTCCCCTTAAGCATAGGTACACTACTGTGGCTGTCAATCCCTTGTCTCCAAGGATCTTGGTGCCTTTAGCAAATGCTAGACTTTGAGGGGTGAATAGTGTGTGGGACATTGCGCAGGGCATGCAAAGTCCAATTATGATTGCTTCGGCCCTAACTTGTGTGGAGTATCTTGCAAATCATTGCTCCTCCCACCCTTGTGCTCTTACAATCTTACCGCCCCCTCTTCCGCGAATTTCCCTGAGCTTCCGGATAGGGAGATATTAGGCTGGCCTAGTTCTAGGTGGTTGATATAGAGTCTCTGAAGTTCTGGATTATGGTTTGTAGATTTTCTTTCTGAGCAATGATTTTTTATATGATACCCAAAGTCCAGCAACTTTCATGAAAATAGGCCAGTCAGATTTCATTAAACCATACAGTTTTTTTGCACATCCATGGAAACATTCATCAGAATGAAGTGATAACATTTAAAATAGAAATACTTATTTGTAAATCATAACATGTGGTAAAGAATTGATATTTCAATTTATTTTAAGAACTCGACCTGATTAAAATTGGGCAAAGGGCTCAATAGACAATTTGTCAAAAGAAGATATATATAGGGCACAGATTATGCTCAACCCTGATCTTCGCAGAAATGCAAAATAAAAACCACAGTGAGATAACTCTCCCCTCTTAGGATGGGTAATCTTAAAAAGAATAAAACTAACTAGCATCAATATGAGTATAAAAAAAGAGCCCCTTTCATGCTGTTGGTGGGAATGTAAATATAACTGTGATGAAAGATAGTGTGGTAGTTCTTAAGAAAGAACTATCATGCAATTCAGCCATTCTCCTAGCAGGTATGTATCTAAAGAAAATTATATCAGTTGGAAGATTGGGATAGGAGGATTGTGAGGCTGAATCCATTTCTGCTACATAATGAAACACAAACAATACCAGTCAAGATCAGTGTACTGAGGACGTATCTGTACCCCCATGTGCATTGCAGCAATAGCTGAGCCTGAAATCAACCTATGGAATGGGATCAAAGGGACATGCATCAGCTGAAAAATGAATAAAGAAAATGTGGTACATATGTCCCCCAAAATATTCATCCATAAAAAAATGAAATCTTGTCACTTGCAATAGCGTTGAGTGATAATGATGCACCATAATCGGGAATTGTGAGCCAATTAAATCCTTTCTCTCTAAGTTACTTAGGTCAGGCATTTGTTGCGGCAACATATAATGAAACTAAAACACAAGCAGATGATAATATTAGTTTTTGCATGTCAAAATCTGGGTTGTATTTGAGTAGCATCATAGTTAGGCACAGGTGTCAACTTGACAGTTGAAGGTTTGAGCTCTGGGCATATTTGTAGAGAATTAATGGTTGAGTTAAGCCCAGAGCAAACCTGCAGGAGATTGTCTAGCTGATGGGGAAGGCCCAGTCCATGGTGGATGGGACTAGGCCCTGAACAGATGAATAAAACACTGAGAGCCGGTTGAGAGAGTTGGCATCCTTTTGTACACTTGGTCAGACATGTTGGTCTGGCAAGTAAAGATCGTCCATTACGTAGAGATAATGTGGCCAGTTCCCTCAGCCCTGGTGTTGGTGCATGCTCTCCCGTCATGCTGTAGTACAGACTGTAACTGTACTATCAGTAAGAAAATAAATCCTTTGTTTCTTTAATCCATTTGATGTCATTTATCAGCAACCATGCAGGCGAATTGCTACGAGTAGCCTACAAAGGTTTGGAAGAACTCTAATATTACCTTTATTGGCTACTTAGGGGCAGTGGTTTTGTTTTGAGTTCTGCTGCTATCATGCTTACGTAGTCATGTATCCCTTAATAAAGGGGATATGTTCTGAGAAAAGTGTTAGACGGTTTGCTTATTTATTGCATGAATATGATGGGGTACAATGTCAAACTTTGACGCACTAAACATAATGTATGAGTCCGCTGCAGGCATGGCACAAAATACTGCTTTCAACGGGTTTTTGAAGCTGGGGTATAGTCTAAAAATAGGGATGCAAAACATGGCATGGTAAATACGGAACCAGTAACAATTTTATGATGATTACCAAATAGGGACTGGAATTGCATGTGCTGCCCTTTCTGTAAGGCCAGCACAACAGATTGGTTTGTATTGCTTTCACCTGTCATGCAAGGAATGCATCCTGCCATGCTGATTGTCACATTAGACCATCTTAGAAAGTATGAAGTTTTGAGTTGCTCTGTTATCTTATGTGGCCAATGTCTTACATGCAGTTGTCTTGTCATAGGCTGAGACCTTGTTATTTTATGCATGTCTGTTGCTTTTTTTTAATTATACGCTGCATTTGTTCCTTCTGGTACTCCTCATTGCACTTCCTGGATTTAGAATTTCGTTGGCTATGTATGCGTAGTACATGCATTTGTGAAGATGTGCCCACCGTATGGGTTCATGTGCTAGCCATGGGTTGATATTGTTTCATGGCTTAGTTTTCTGTTTTTGCAATAAAGTGTACCCTGACTAAAGCAACTTCAAGGAGGAAGGATGTAATGGGATGCACAGTTCAAGGTATAGTCCCATCATGGAAGTGTGGGTCAAGAAAACAGGAACTTAAAACAGCTGGTCACATGGTATCCGGGGTCAGGAAGCAGTGACGAATGCGTGCTGCCGCTCTGTTTTTCTCCACTTACAGAGTTCAGAATTCCCAGCAAGGCAATGCTGCCACTCACAGTGGGGTTTTCCAATTTGATAACATTTGATTATCCATTGGATTAACAGGAGAACTCTGTAGGATTCCAAGTTCTGTCAAGGTGACAAACACAAGCATCATGTTTTACCTTTTTTTTTTTTTTTTGAGACGAGGGTGTCTCTGTGACCCGGAGATTGCTCTTTTGACTAGAAATCCTACAGCATGCATGCTGCCACACCTGGTTTTCCCTGAGTGCTGAGAACACATAGAGCATGCCTTCTTCACCCACTGGGTCATCTTCCCAACTGCAAACTTGATTTCTCCTGAGTCAGCTGTCTCTTTACTCCTTTCCTTTGAACGCTGAGATCACTACTTTGCTTTACTATTTTTGTGCTTGTACTTTTTTTATTCATTTTTTGAGAATTTTTCATGTACAAATTGAGTTTATCATTCCCTCCCCCCATCCGCTCCTCTCCTCCCCCCTCCTCTTCCCATCTCCTCTCCTCTTACCTACTCCTCTCCTCTTCAACCCAGCCATGTCCCTCTCAACCTCTTATCCCTCTGGGTATGTGACAGGGCTCCCTCTGGGTGCCCGTATTGGTAAGAAAGTTGGGCATCTGTTGCAATGGATGTGGCTCTTCAGTGTGCAAAAGTCAAAAGTGGGGAGGTTCCTTGTCCAGTGCATGCCTCATGGATAGTTAGTTGTTTCTTCTGAGATCCTTAGTAGTCTTCGGGGGAATGTTAATATGCCGGCCATTGTGTAGATCTGGAGGTGCAAGTTCTCATAGTCAATGAGTCCCTGGGGACGGCAGTTGTAACTGGAGTGTGTTGGTGTATTTATATTTTTAATAGTAGGTAAAAATCACCTCTCATTGCAATGCTACCATTCCTGATCTATTTTTCCTTCTTGAGTACATCATCACTGCAACTTTTGATTGGAATTCAAATATAGGTATGTCTCTTCTTTCTGATTCTGGAGAGTTGGATTTTTCAGGTTACATCTTCTGATTGCTGATTGTAAAAAGAATCTTTAACAGAAATTTTGAGAGGGGTTAGGGATGTAGCTCTGCTTGCCTACAGTGCTCAGAGTCCTGGGTTGTATCCCCAACACCTGTGAGTCCCTGTAACCCTAGCACTTGGAGATCAAGCATTCAGTTACATACCAGACTACGCAGCAGGTTTGGCTACATAGGAGTTTTAAGGCCAATTTGGGCTATGAGACACTGTCTCAAAAAAAACAAAACAGGGCTGGAGAAAGGGCTCAGGGTAAGTTTCTGCCTCAAAAGCAGAAGGTACTGAGTTCGGATCCCAAGACCCCCATAAAAACACCAGACAGAAGAGGCGGAGGGAGGCCTGCACTTCTGGCCCTGGTGGGCAGTCTGGGAAATCCCAGAGGGAAGCAAGGAGGTAGAAGAAATCCAAGATGATCCCTGAAGTCACTTTTGATCCTTCATAGGGACACACAGTGTCCTCTGATACACACACACACACACACACACACACACACACACACACAAAATAATAAAAAAAAAAACCAAAAAAACCCTGACAACTCTTTTAATATTTAACAAAAGCAAAGTTTTCTATTTTTCTCCTGCAATCTTACTGTTCTTGGCTATAAGTTTTTTTATTATTCAATTGTACATGTGTACATGTGTGCATGCGTGTGTGTGTGTGCGTAGAACCATGGGTGAATTCGGGAACCACCATGGACCGCCTCCACCTCCTCGTTTACTCTGCCCCGGGATTCACAGGCTCCACCCTACCAGGACCAGAAACGCAGGCCGCCCCTGCTTCCGCCCGGCGTCTATACGTGGGGTCTAGGATCTGAACTCAGGACCTTCCGCCTGCAAGGCAGAGGCTTAACCCCTGAGCCACCTCTCCAGCCCCCTTGGCTAGAAGTTTTACTTATCAATGATTAGAAAGATTGGGAAGTTCACTGCTTTGCTGTTTTGTCTGCCCATTAAGGAACAATGGTGGAAAGTATTAACCATCTTCTGTAGAGTTAAAAAAAGAAAAAACTCCCTCAAGTCCTCATTTGATCAAGATTTTCCTCAATGTTCATGTGGCGGTTTAAAATTACTTGGTGTCTTATGCCCCTTAAGTTACCAAGCGTATCTCCCTAAAGCACTTTTTAGTAACCCCTGGTGCCAAATGAGGCAGAAAGGCAAATGCTGCAAATCTCCAAGCTCCCTACCCAGCACTCAAGACGCCTTACTGGGCCCACTGCCAGAGCAGGGTGTCTTCATGAGACCTGTGTAATCTCACACGACCAAGCCTGCTTGGTGGGCTCGGTGACCTGGCACTGATTGGCACAGCTCTCTGTCTATCCCCATGTGCAACTTCCGCATGTGACCTGAGAACACCCAGCCCTCTGTTTCAACCCTCGAGAATGTTTTCATTAGTTATGTCACAGAATTTGGGAAAAGCAGCCGAAACGGAAATCTTGAAATGAGTCCCCTCCCACGTGTGACCATTTGATTCACTTTCAAATACTATACAGGGCAGGCAAGCTATTTCAATGTGCTAACTTGGTTTTCTCTTCTTCCCTAATACCTCATAATTTTTTTTGTCTGAATCATACACACCCCAAACCAACTGTATTCCTAGTGACTGATTAAAAGAATACAGAACTGCAACATGGGGTTTCAAAATGGCCATGTGAGCAGGGTTCAGTTTTTCTGAAGTCCTTGGTATGTACATGATGGTCTTGAACTCTTTATCCTGCCTCTGCCTGGGATAACAATGACCTACCACACCATGTTTACCATATGTACTGTTAATATTTGGAAACATCCACCATAAAATATTCCCTGGACAGTGTCATACAGTGTGTTGAGGAAGTGTGTACAGTAGTGTTAGTAGAGGGTACTTTCAACACACATAAAAAACTACTCAGTTCTCTGCATAGAAACTGGGCTGATGAACATGTAATCGCTGGGAGAAGGGGGGGGTGAAAGGAAAGGCAAAAAGGGGGGGGGAGTACAAGGAGGGACTGGGGAGGAGTGGAGGGAGGGAGAGGACCAGGGTACCTATTGAATTTGTATGACTGGGGAAAAATAAATTTTAAAAAAATGTATAGGAAAAAGTTCATCCATCCTCTGAATATGAAAAAAAAATCCCATAAAATGAAAGTTTATCACACACACACACAAAAACATGTGGAGCCTGTAATACAGGTTTATTACTATGGTCCTCACGGATGTCACGGCAAAAATGGGTATTACAGTGAACTGCTATTGTGATAAGCAAATATTTGAAATAGCTATTTCAGAACAAATCATTTAAGGGACAACCTAGGTAGGATGTAGGAAATGAGACTAAAAATGTACTTCAAATACTACTTGTTTTGAGAAAGGGTTTCTCTCTGTAGCCCAAGCTGGCTTTGAATTCAAAATCCCAGGGCCTCAGCCACCCCAAGGCTGGCATAGCCATGTTCACCTAGGCATCAACTCTTAAGATGTGCTTGCAACTGAATCGAGGTTCCCCTATGATGTGACAGGATAGAGATCATAGATAGGAGACAAGGATTTCAAGTATTCTTTTTAAATTTGGAAAAAGGTTTCATAAAATATGTGATTCTTGGGAAGTTCAATAGACTATCCAATGTTTACAAAGCATTTTTGATAGGGACCAGGGGAATATTGTGCTGAAAATTTATTCAGAAATTAATCAGTCTGGCGTTCCCCCCCCAAAAAAAGGGAGGTGATACAGCTCTTATGAACTAAGCATGCTTGTATAGAATTTCAAAAGCTGAGTAATGAGTAAATGGGATACCATCATACAGTTCTGTGCTTGCTTCTGTTTGCGACTTTGCTATGCAGGAAAGATCAAAACTCATTTATGGTGATTTGGGTGCAGGTGTTGGGACAGCGCCCTCCGTTCCAGGCAAGCCCAGTGTGACTACGTGCCTTTGAAAAGCTGTCTGTAAATGTCATTCTTAATAAAGTAAATCGCTCATTTTCAACCTTTCTATAAAACCCGCTTATGCACATCTACTGGATTCTCCAAGTGGAGTAATGTACACTTAACACGCACGTGGAATTTAACATGATTACATGTTCTGCTAAATAAAGTGAATTGTGCGGGTTAGGTCTGTAAACCCAGAACAGGAGTACTTAGAAATAGGACTGGTTCACAGAAAAGATGCAGAATGTAGTGTTTTAGTTTATTAATTTATTTGGCAGGAATCTTTGACTTTCTGAATATGTACTGCTTGGAGGTACGATGCATGCATAGCCTTTTAAAATACCTTTGTACAATTTCTTCTCAATGTCATTCAAAGTGTACACAGAAACCTAAGAGACATGATATATACAAGATTTAATAGGTTCTTGCTGCTTTTAATTAAGAAACTGATCAATTCTTTTACAGTAGGGAAAGAAACATGGACAATGGGTGTTGTTATAAATAAGAACCCAGAATTGTTCAGTCTCAAAGCAACTTTTCATGGCCTTAGAAACTAAGATTGAGTCATTCTCTTAATCTCTGAATGCCCAAGCCATGCACAATCTACTGTATTAAATATTTGGGGGATGCAAAAAAAAAATACAGAAGAGAATGTCTGGTGAATGTGAAACATCATCAGAATTAACTTTCACAATAGGAAAATATTGTTAATTCTTTCAAAAAGATACAGTAGTGGTGCAACACAGGCAGTGCCCAATTCTGAGTTTTTAAAGTAACATTTCAATTGTCAATTTCCTTTCTCTATAGATATACAAACACACACTGTAACACGGACTCATTCAAAGGCTAACAATGGTACAATATTAAAATAATTCAATCTGTAATTGTAAAGGGACATCTTCACATTCCAGGATACACCATTGATATTTCTATGTCAGAGAGACATTACAATTACCTTTTTAAAGACTCCATGAACTTGGGTTTGCCACATGAAGTTGTGTATGAACCCTAGATAATTGTGACAAACCAAAAACAAAATTTAAGGAAACATTGATAATTAGAAAGTACTAAAGTTGAGACCAGCTCCTTAAAATTAAACTGTATACCACACTTCCCATGTCATCCCAGGGAATTAAACAAATTAGCAACACTTTCCTCCACCATCATTAATCTGCTCTAAAACTACATTTGTACAATGCACTTCTTTTGTTTCCTTAATATCTGCTGCCTCTACATTCTCCCACACTAGGTCAATATACTCAAAACATATAACAATGCTTAGAAATTTCTGGCTCTTCTCTTACCATTTTAAGCTTTTTAAGAAGTCCACAATTTAAGGGGGCAATGCTCTCTCTCTCTCTCTCTCACTCTCTCTGTCTCTTAACACAATGGCAGACGTACTTTCTAAAAAACCCAGTTACAAAATAGTGAAACAATGTAAAATGTATAGTCAAGTCTGTGTTATCAGTTACATCAAACTAATATTTTAAGGAAGAAAGCTTCTTACAAGAAAAAAGGAGTGCACCAACTGATGCAAAGGGCATAGGCACCTCAGTAGGCGAGCATCATCCAAGTTGTAGCCTACGGCTATAGGCCACCTGCATATGCATCCCAATCTGACTAGGGCAGCATCTGAAAAAGCACCTGGAAGGTTGGACTTCTTAAACTGGTCACAGGCAAGAAGCTGTTAAACCTAGTTAAATGGATCAATTTTATCAGTGCCAAGTTATTTTGCTCTTTTTTAAAAACTGAATACAGCTTATGTGGGCACCAACAAACTTGTGCACAATAACAACCTGCCCTGTACAAATCTTACTTTCAGTCTATGGTGTCTCACATTCCCTCTCCATACCTAGAACATCAGCTGTTTCCTCCTAAGTCCTGGCAGGCGAAGGCAATGATTGACTAGATTATCATCGAAGAACTGAAACCATGCATCTACTGTATGATAACAGTTTATTATCCCTGATGTATTTTTCATGCAATAGTTTGAACATCATCTATATGGTTTTCATGAAAGTATCAGACCTTTCAGACATGCTACTTTCATTTGCAACTGACGATGCCATGCTAATTTCTGGCATTTCAGCAATCACTGGAATACTGGTGAACCTCCCAGCTAGAACACCAAGCAGTACTGTGTATGTCTGATTATTTTCTAATTTGTCTGGTAACACCCTACTTGGTGTAAGGGTTGCCCATCTTGAAGGAGATAGGAAACCATACAAAGGCAAAGGCATCATACAGAACAGTAGGGTTTGCCAGCCAATCATTGCTGGAGACTGACAAGAGACCTGTATCATAAGCCTGTCACTCTTTCCAAGTCCACACTTTTGAGTCTGTCTGCTTGCTTACCATTATTTTCACAGTTTTGCCACGTGTGTACGAGAGATGTTTGCCAGTGTATAATTATGTCACCATGCCTTTCAGGAGACAAGTGGCTATATTTTAGGGAGTTCTCCACATAACAAAGCTATAGGCAATGTGTAAGATTATAATTTTGATAGAAAACTATAATGACTTATGCCTTTGGTTTCATTATGCTATTAAGTGCAGCTTGTTTTTCCAGGTAGCCTCAGGTAAAATCTTTCAGGATGGAAAAATCTTACCAACTTTATTGCTGTTTATATTCACTGAAACGGGGCAAGATTTGAAAATCCAATTCTGAGCCAAAAGGAAATTTCACAATGGCAGAGAACTTACTTAAACGTGCTACTAAATTTTTCCAGTGAAGCATCCTGGTCAAGTGACTTGATTTCATGGCACTGTTAGTTTGTCCACACCCCAAGTTGTCTCATTGGTGGTGCCTCAGTAGTCTCTGAATTGCCAGAATTCACTAGATCTGAGAAAGCTGCTTCAAAGCCCCTATAGCCATGGTTCTTTGAGTATTATATCTTTTCCCATGTCTTTTAAAACCTAGGGCCTCATGCTAGGCTAGTGCTCTTCCACTGAACTATAACCCCAGCCTAATAGGACTAGACGTTCTTGAGTAGCCTTTTCTTCCCCCTCAAAGCATGCAACTTTATGATGTCAGTCAACTGCCATTTCTATTACATTGGTCTATTAGCATGTGCAAATCATTACTAAGTAGCTCGTGTTGATTTTTAGGATTATGACAGGGAGTTTCATCTACGTTGTAAACATCATATATTCATCACAAACTTGAAGGGGGGGAGAAAAGGCCCTATGAACTGGAAATATTTCCTAAGAAACACAACTGAGTTCAGGATTCCCAAAGGAATTTTTGAATGGACTTACATTTGGCATACATTCATTGTGCTATGGCAAAGCACAGTTTTATGAGAATATCATTTTATAAAATCACACTTGTTATCTTTCAAACCAATGGACTGAGAAAAATATATAATAACTTAGGTATGTGGCATTAAAGTAGTTCTTAGTAACCAGTGTTGATGTAGCTTGATGGATCACTGTACGAGCAAAAGGAATTTTACTATCTCTGATTGTACTTTGCCACAAAGGGAATGCTATGCCTAATTCCTGACTGCTACAAATCACATTTTAAAGTATCGTGTGTGCGCGCGCGCGTTTGAAATCACCCCTGAAAAAAAGCAGCAATTACAAATACCCTCATTATTTTTGCAAACAAGAAAAAGAAGCTCAACCATATCTTATGTGCTTTCTCCTGCCTTTTTCTACACAGGAAGCAGAAGCAGCCCAGGGAGCCTCGGTATCCACAGAGCTGTGACCAGGTGAGTCTGCTCTGGAATTCACAGTTTGCCTGCATAAACTGTAACATTTCAACGTTTGCTTTTAAAACATAAGAACCACTCAGCAGTAACTTTAACAAATGGGATTCCCACAGAAGAGCCCGTCACTTCTTTGTGTACATTCTTTCAGGAGTGAATCCTTTCCCAGTTTCAAGTATCCCCTTCTCCCTCTCATTCTGCAATGAGTTAAGAAAGGAAAAAAGAAAGACCTCCCCAGTGTCTTAAGCGAGCCCAGTGGCCACAGCGCCGCCATTCCTCCTCCTCCCCCCACCCCCCCGAGCAGTCAGAAATGAAAAGACTGGGCAGATGGACGCACTCCCGAGACTTGCTTTTCTTCTTGGTAGGTGCTCAGAGTTTCACTCTCAACCTTGATGCCAACTCTTGCGAACTCAAGTATACCGCGGCATCTCACACTGCTCGCAGCGGTTCAGGGCTGGGTGGTTGAGAAAGGTACAGCTGTCACAATTCCACGGAGCTCCTTCATAGTCTTCGTCTCGGGGATGTGCCCGAAGACTCTGCTTGGACATACTGAAGTGGTCTAAGGAAAGCAGGGATGAAACAGGAAGGGAGAGAGATCAACATTTTTTCCCCCAAGGATAAGTCCAGCAGAAATGAAAGCTACCGCAAAAATGACAAGAGGGAGCCTCCCACCTTGTCTGATGGGTAAGCTAGTTAGTAAACACTATCTACAGGAGAAGTCTAACCCAGCAGAAAGCTTTATATGTATTTCTATAGTGTAAAGCATGGGAGGACAGCCAGACTAGGTTGCCTTACTTCATTACTCATAGTAAACAGTTTAGGTTTATTCTAGACCATTGAAAAAGAAGGTGAAACGTTTTGCAGCATGTTAATTTAATTGTCTTCTTCACAGGCTTTTCCTGATCACTTCAGCTTATCCAGCCTTTTCCTCTATAATGAACTGTCCATACCACAGGATCTGATAAAGTGGATGCTTTCATTCCCAAGAGACATTAGCTTCTAGCAATGCACATGTGTTTTACTCTAATGCTTTTTAAGTGGCAGGGATAATTTCTAACAGTGTTGTTTCCAGAAGAGTAAAAAAAGAAACAGACTACCTAGTTATTCATAAACGCTAAATTCATTCAATATACATGGCTTTTCTTTAATCCCACAGGTAAAACGTCTTCCATATAAAAGGTTTTGAAAAAAGCTTATACCTGCAAATATTGAATGCCAGCAACGTTAACATTATGTTGATCTCTAAGCGTTTGTAAAAATTCAAAACATGTGTTCCTGTTACAATCTTATTCTGTCTGATCTTGGGCTCAAAAAGGGTCTACTCCTAAAACTCATTGGGAATTTCTGTCTTGTAGGAAGAGTCTCTACTGGAAATGAGCTCAGTGAATGCAAAGCTACAGACGTGATGGATTTCCCCCACAGATCTGAGGCAAGGTAAAGAGGCTGAGAGAAGCTGCCTGGGGACCCTGGCAACCCTCACTATGAACTGGAAATTAGATTAAGTGCTAATGGAAACAATGTCCCTAAATAAGTAACAAGAGAAACTGACATCTGGACTAGGCTTATCTTCCACTCAAAACCAACTAGTAACTTCTGCTTTATCCATTTATCTTCCTTTCATGACTCCAGGAGGTAAAGACTTAATCTTAATCACGAAGGTTATCTTAGGTCATAGAAAACTACTGGGTTCTTCAGCTCATTCCTGTGAGTGCAAACCGGGCTTGGGTAGGTTTCAACAACACTTTCAGCTCCAAAACATGTAGGTTTAATACAATTTTCTTTTCTCTTGTACAGGAAAAAAAAAAACATCTGGGAGAACAATATTTCAGAAAACCTAACATTTAAAAAATTACACACTATTACTGTAGTTATAGAGGTTCTAAAATCTCAAATTTATCCTTTTCTTTGGACAGATGATTTTTATTTTCTGAATATCACAGGCAAAAAAAAGTTAGCATATGTACCTCTTAGTAGTTACATTCTGTACTAATTCCGAGTGTGATCCAAGATTGTGATCATCAAACTTTCCAGTAATACATATAATAAATAACTCAAAATCTCTTTGACCTCAGTGATCCAGAAGTTGTGGGAATGCTCTAACCTGCTCAGCACCTTGACAATTTATATCCTTATCAATGAACCACTTTGATGGAATTGGCCAAAAACTTCATCACTAGCTTAAATTAGGGAACTGAAAAAAAAAAAAAAAAGACAAGCTCACTTCCAAGAGAAGTATTATTTCAGCATGTCTGTTCTCATTTGATTTACAGGTTATAATCTTCTTTGATCCTCTTTTCTACAAGCCTTTATGCCATAAAGTACATGTATGAAAATGTCATGAAACCCACTGTTTTGTACAATATACCACTAAGAAAGCTACTCCAGTTTTTTTCATTTTTATAATTATAATAGACTTCATAAGAATGAAAAGCCTCATAAATACTTTTTACTTACCGGTATTGCTTGCCAAATACTGGTTAATCAAATACCAAAGACAAATTGCTCAAAAATATGCAGCTAAAAAGGGAAAGTATATTCTACAAGCATTGAAGTTTTATCTTTCTAAAAATAAGCCAATCGCAGAGAAAAATCCATGACTCTTAGAAAATTAAGGATTATTTTAAGATATGTCATGTAGAATAATTATACAAATTATTTTCAACTGAATGTCAGATGAAGCTTAAAAAACCATTGGACATTTCAAGTGAGTTTATAAAATCTGTATCTTACTAGTCATTTGAAAATTATTTGGTCTTGTTTTACATTAAAATACTGTTCTATAGCACTAACCTACCCAATATTGTGACCACATATGGCTAATGCAACACTTAAAATGTGGTCAGATCAAATTGAGCTGTGCTATAGGTATTTAAAGTATACACAGAAACAGAGAATGAACGTTATCTCGCTAAGTTTTTGTATTAATGTATTTTTTCACTTAAACCTTTTAAAGCAACTACGTAAGAATTACTCGAATATTTGGAATTAGATATGTTGCTTGCAATTTTTGAAAGAACTATTTAGATTTGTTTTTATTATAGTCATGGTAACTCTGTTAACACCAACTCTACAGACACAAGTACAAACCATCTACAGATGACGCCTGGATTTCATGAATATCTGCCTGTCCTTTGGACGTCACGCTAATTCTTCGGGCTTTTCTCTCAATTGCGCAGGGGTCCGAGAGGTCTGGGTAAGAAAAAACAAAGCCAGTCAAAAGGGATGAACTGATTCTTCTCAGGAGTGAATGGACTCCCTTAGTTGTGTGTTTCACATAGGTGAGAGCATTTACCCTCCTCATTGCTTTATGTTCTTGTCTGTAGTCAACTGCTACTTTTCGGGCATCTCTGATTGCTTGGCACCAGTGCTTTATTTCACCAGATTCCCCCTTTTTAGTGGGAAGAGCAGAGGCTGGTGGGGAGATAAAGAGATGGGGAGTGGGCAGAATAGCTGAAATGCATCACATGTATGTATGGAACAATCAAGGGACAAAATTTTTTTTTTTAAAAAAAGAAGAGTACCAGTGTTAAAAACTAAAAATCTAAATTTTGTTTACATGTTTGCGATTTTTTGATTGAATCCACTTAGTGTATTTTCACACAAAAAATTCTCACCTAGTAATTTTTCACTCTCTTTCAAGTGTGAGGACACAACATGTGTAAGAAAGCCAGGAGTAGCTGTGCATGTCTGTAATCGCAACTCCTGGGAGGCAGAGTACAGCCTGGGATGCACCGAGAATATTAATACTTGAAAAGTAAGAACCAAGTCAATAGTATATTCAAACACACGCGTGCTCTGAAAGCATTTTACGAATTTCAGCATTTTCATGCTAAAATACTGTTCCTATGTTTTAAATTTATAGGTGACTCGTAAGCAGTCCTGTGTGTTAGATAAAATGAAAAGTTGCAGGCTTCATACTATTTGCTTTTAAAAACCAAAGATGCATTTTCTAATCAGCCCTGAACCTATATATAATCCCTTATTTCAATCTATCACCACTACTCCTGAATTCCAAGAATGACTGTATAATCAGTCAATAAATAAGCGCAGGGTAAATGTCCATCCCCAGCCCCCCCCCCCCCGGGGGCTACAAGGAAAAAGCTAAGCTCTTATTTTGGGTTTCTAAAGCACTTTCTGGGCATCATACTCCTTCATCTCATGGACTCTTGGAAAAACACACGGGTAAGTGTCTGAAGAGATCACCTCTCCAGAGTACACAGATTAGAACTGAACAAGGTCGGTCAACATGACCAGGGTTGAGGTCCGGGAACACCAAGGTCAGTGTTCTTGCTCCTGTATGTGCCTCCAATGACAGTACAGGGAGCCTTGGTGCGGGGAGACTTGCTGAGTCACCTGGAGAACTGTGTTGCTTCATGCAGATTCCAATCTACGAGTTTTTGGTGGCTGCCTTCTGCTGTCCTTCTCTTGTTTTCCGTCATTCTCCGCCACACTCATTACTCAGACAATCATCTACATTCTACTTGGGTTTCCAGAATAGAGGTATAAGCCACCGCAATGATTGCCATTACAATATTATTTTATTTTTCGTTTAAGTAAATGGTACCGCAAGACAATTTGCACTAAACTAGACAAACTTTGAGAACCCCAAAGGCCATTTTAGCTTCACTGACAAAATGATGCTAGGTGTGATGGTTCACATCTGTAATGCTAAATGCTAGCCTGGTACATAAGACAGTTTCAAAGAAGAAAAATAAACACCTGTGCCTAAAACAAATCTGACTTCAAACTGAAAAGGTTTTCAAAAATCTGTGATGAAAAGGTTGTACTGGTATGCACTGTTATTTATAGAATGGATTTTTTTATACTCTCATCAGAAGTAAAGGACAATTTCAGCTCAACTGTATTTTTAAAATAGAAATTAATCCACAGCAAAAGTTTAGTTTTACATGTGGAGAATATAAAGTCTTTGAGATGGGAGTTTTGTTATCTGCAGGATCAAGCATGTATCCACATAACAAATTCACCTATTCTTATTGAGCATTTGATATGTACTTAAAAACATGAGGTCTAACAGTGGCCTTTAGGGTACACTGTGTCAATGTAGGCCAGGTTCTACCTTCCTGTACAAGAGCTATACATGTGGGGCAGGAGGTTATGGAAATCTTTATTGTGTTGCAAATCTAAAATTATTCTAAAAGGTCATTAGGATAAAAGGGAAGCTTTTCTTCTTTCTTCAAAGGATCTCTTTGATTCTTTTCTTTGCTTTTTAAATGTTGGTAGAATAGAGTCACCAACAAAATATATAGTCCTAGAATTGTGTTTGTGGGAAAATGTTTAATGAACTCAATTTTACCTTGGATTTTTTTGGTTTTAGAGTTTATTGACATGTAGATATTTATCATATTCACTATTCCATTATGAGTTTAGCTAACCTCATCTTTGATTTTCTAACTGTGGTAATTTGTTCTTTCTAGATCTTTCTTGGTTTTATTTTCTTTATTTTGTTCTTTCCTTGCTTCTGATGGTGGACTTTTACATCAAATTTCCTTCAATTCACTTAAGGATTTGGTAACAGGATGTGCTCTGCTATATAATAATGCTTGCTTAGCATATGCTGTGGTCTCACTTTCTTTCCTGGCACCAAAACAATATTTTTGGGCCTTGCCATGAGAAAAGTATGGTTAGCACCAATATTTAATTGTGTCAGACACCTTAGATAAGTCAGTCTGTGATAAAAATATAACTGATGGTAGACAGATTGTTTCTATCAATTTAGTTCTGTTCCTATAGTAACAGCTTTTCAATGTATTCCCTGAAATAGATCAATTCTTCCATGACAGCCCATGAATCAATTAATTGTAGTTCATTTGTAAGAGATACCCCCTTAGTAGACACCAAGGGAAAATTGTGTTTAGAATGCATTTTTTACAAAGATAAAAGGCTGAAGTGATCAATGAGATATATGTCATTTTCAAGCTGAAAGCCTCTGAGTTTTATATAAATGATTGCCAGGGTGCAAAATTTAGTGCTTGGCAGTCATCCACTAAGATGCTTTGTATCACTTTTAGAAATCAACAGGGTTATTTCAAATGTAGATCAGATTAAATAGCTATGGTAGATTCAAACAATAAAAAGAACAGCTCCCATGTTGCAATCCCTAAAGGAACTATTTCATAAGCCAATAAGAGAGACTAATCAGATTATCTGAATTTTCCACTGTTCAACATGTTCAGTTACTTAAAGAAAAATGATTTAAAAAGTAATAAAACTCATATATTACTTCTATAATTATTAATGCTAAAACAACATAGTCTGTTAGTAAGAACAATGGAACAGAGTATAAAACCAACACTAAATGACTTCATTTAAATGGATACTGAAATACAAATTAAGTATTTGGTATGTAAGAGGGAGAACATATTTGACTGAAAGTCTCATGTCTATATGTAATTACTAGTCTAACCTTCTATATTCTTTTGCTGCCTCACAAACAGACATTTAAAATCCTCATTGCTTTAGAAATGAAAGTTAACTTCATATATGATGAAGAAACCAATGAATATCTCAAATGGAAATTTACTGAGGAACTTTGTTTCCACAATATGATCTTACTCACCCTTTTTAGATGGTTTTGGTGGTACAACTGGGCCAGGTTCTATGTGGTCATAAAAATTACTCATGGCTTTTGGATCAAAGTTTCCTATGAAGAAAATTAAAGCATACATGCATTAAGGACTTTTCATCTTTGGAAGAAAAAAATGTCTTCCAGGATTTTAAATCTCATTGTAGTATGTTATCTTCCTCCCTTTATCACTGTGAGAAAAGATACAAGAAAACCACACACAAGTTTGTCTACAGTGTATTACCAAAAGGAATCTCTCTAATTAATACTAATATCACATTTGAACAGCTAAATGAAGAGAAATCAAAGGGATGGCAAGCCCGTTTGCTTTCTGCTTGTTTTGATTTAATGAAAAAAATATGAAGATAAGTATAGCAAATCTGCTTTTATAATTTACTTTTAAAATCACTATAAATTTATCTATGGATGAAGTCAACTATGTACAGATTAATCAAGCTACATTTTCAGATCTCTAAGGAACCTGAATAAATGCAATGTCAACCACTCATGGGTTCCTATTTTCAAGAGGATAATCTTAAATTCAAAGTCACCTCTGGGCTTATCACTGATGATAATGTGCCAATTTTATACTAGATGAAACAGAGTTTTCATCCCTTGTAATGTTCACTCTTCTAATCGAGTATCAGTATTTCAGCTACATGTCTTACTGTGACCCCTCCTCCAAGGTCACTTTACATTTAGTGCGGTTTTGATTCTTACCTTTACTACCGGGAGCCTATTCTGCACTCTGTTCTGCACAAATCCACTCGGGGCCTTAACCTGAGGCTGTTTACAGAGGATGCTGTATGGAATTTCCTATTTTCTAGTCCTGAATATTTTGCCCAGCAAAAATTTCTCCTTACCAAAACTAACAATTAAGCTGTCTTTTCATATGGTCATGAAAAGACTTATTGTATTTAGTTGAGAAATGCAGAATCCCACGCAAAGAATGTTTAGCTTTTACTTTGTAGCTTAAAAGTTTAGGTTGGAAACCTTAAAAAAATTAAAAATATTTAAATATCAAAAAAGAGCTCATTACAATCCCAAACCATTATTTCCTTATATTACCTTAATAATGGCTTCTTTCGCAGGTCTCATTAACAAATGTTTCATTCAGTTAGGTACGCTGTTTTTAAGAAAACTTTCTAAAATTCTTATAGATCATAAAGTCATATGCCATTTTAGAATAACTGCATTTTATGCACTGAGATGTTGCACGCATATTTCTTCTGTTACTTAAGTTGATGTTCTAAATCTAGTTTGCATAAAGCTTGCTATGCACTTCATAACTGTTAGGAATTCTTGTTTTGCTTCAAAACACACCAGTAAAAAATAGTTAATATAAGCCACAGTTTATATCTTCCAGCTTCCCGTCTGGATAGCTCAAATTTAACATTCAGATTTGCCTGTTTTATTGTCCAGCTAATTCCACATCTTTTTAAACGGTTTGATCTTGTCCAAAACTGGCAATGAAATATTGTATTGTACTCTAAAGTACTGTAGAAGCTCTCTTAACTGTCACAATTAAAAATATTAAGTGTGGTGAGAGAAGTGGTTGATAACCCAAAATTGTTAAAATTACACATTAACATGAATACATAGCATGTAAAACATTCTTTTTTTTCTACAGAGGTGGTAACTAAATTCAGGGCTTGTACATGCTAGACAAGTATTCTAACTAAATTACATCTCCAGCCAATGCAACAGTATTTTAACGTTGGGCATAAACTTTTCCATATTGTCTTACATAAATCACGTCAGCAAACTTTCTGTCAAAGGCCAGATAATATTCTAAACTTCTAGACTTGTAATACGATGTTTCAAATGTTGAACTGTGTTTCTTGACTCACAGAAGAAGACACAGACACTATGTAAACAACATAAACAGATGTGCATGGCTGTTTTCCCCTAAAACTTTCATTGAAGGAGCAGGCAGGTGGGCCCTAGTTTGATTTGAGTGACGTCTTTAGAATACAGCAAGTTCAATTTGAGTCCGACGATTTCACTACTTAACTTTTTCCAGTTGTTCTCACCCATATTACCTCACAGCGCATATCTTTTTATGTTTGAGTCTTAAAAAAATGATCTTCAGTGTTTATACAAAGAGCAACTTTCTTGTGAATTCATGCTAATTTTATGAAATACTGAAATTTAATTGCAGAATTCTGTTGACTACATAGTGTTGGGGACACAGTGTGCTCCTGGTGCAGGCCTGCAATCCAGGGGGGCAGTGGTGTACAGGCATGCTAGCTTCCATTTAAAAGCGGAGAGCAGCAGCAAAGGTCATATCTAGCCTGATCATCTGGGTAAATGAACGTTAGTTAAGAGAGCTTCTACCGCATACAGAACTTCTTCTAAAACTGGGAACTTCTTGAGATTGCTTGCGATCTCTCCTTTTTTAAAAACATGAATATTTTCGATAACTATCACATTATAAAATGTCTTAGAAATAATACCCATCAATTTATAAAATAAGGACAAATGCAACAGAATAAAATACGGTAGTCTTGAGAACAAATGATGAAATTGCCAAAGTAAAATTATTTTTGATACTTCCCCACCAAATCTATGATGATGGGGATGTAAGAATTTCTTTAAACCCATGTTTATATTCTTAAAATGGGTAAAACCTGTCTCTCCAGTCTATAAAACAAAATTATTGCTGTTCAAAATCCCACACTATTACTTATGGTTTACCAAATAATCAAGTCTATACCTCTCGATTGAAGGAGGTCAACTTCTTTCAGTGTACAGTCAACATTTATCTGGAGTTGTCTGTTCATGCTTCTCAATCTTGTCATTTCCTCAGGCTAGTAAGAAAGGACCCAAAATAGCAATTGTGGGAAAGTCATTAACAAGCCCAACATTAAGAACTGTGTTTCATGTTAACCGCTCTAACTGGGTATTACCAAGAATATGCCTTTGTCATAAGAGGGCATGTTTAAGAAGTCTTATGTGTATGTTTTGAAAGAAATAGTCGGGTAAAATGGACACCAATGTGGCCACATATGAACAAAACTGCATGTTGTGGCCAGGTATAAAACTGGATTATCACAAGATATTTTATTTGTACCCTTTCATGGTAAGGGAAAGTGCAAGAAACCAACTTTTAAACAAGCAGTGTCCCTGATTTCAGTCTAGACTGGAAACTTAATATTTAGTGTTTATTGAGCATTAGGTACTGTGTTCTTACCAGGATTCTCTTCTAGACCAATTTACTGGTGAGAAAGCTAAAACAAAGAGAGGTTAATTTCCTCAAAGTTCTAAAGCTAGTAAATCTAGGACATATACGTCTTCCATATAAATCTGTATAGAAGTAGTTTTGTCTTTAGATGCAAGGGAACAACACAGTATACAGAAACTTTAGGCACCAGTGCAGCGCACCCTACTCCTTAGGCCTTTGGAGGCCCACTGGAAGTCTTCACTTGCGTTTCTGTGTCTATACCAGGACTCTGGAGGTTTCCGCATGGCCCAAGCATTAGCCCAATGACCAGGGTCACTAAATTATCTCGGACTAACAGAGAACAAAAAATGCCTCATGAACATGTATTTTTCAAAGACCAAAGAAGTTAATAGTGAATAAAAAAGGGATAAATAAATCACAAAAATTCAAGGTCTTACTCCACAATCATCACAGTAAATGGGAATGTCCATTAGATTACCAAAAATAAAAAATTCAAAATAGTGCTATAAAAGGCTCAATAATAGCTCTAATCACTTGGAATTCTAAAGGAACAATAACAAAAAATACTTTCAAGAAAAGCAACTCCTAGTCAATATTTCCAACTGGTAAACTGTGCAATGTTAACATGTAAAGTGCTTTGCCCCTAGAGTAACATGAGAATAGTTTAAGACACCTGCTTGAACATTTCTATGAATGATTCCACCCTCATAGGAACATACAAAAGAACCCCTACTTTGTGGGAGTCCAGTAATCAGGGCTAATGCTTGCTACCTATACATAACATATGAAGGAAGAGAAATGGTTTAGCCACAGTAGCCCTGAATAGAGAGATACTTGTAAGAATGGAGATATTATAACTACAATATACATTTGTCAATAGGTTGCTGCACAATCTTCTGTAACAAAAACTACTGTGTCAACATGCTCATTTCCAAAGACAGTGATACAACTGGAAATTCACTCAGCTTTGGGTTAATCAGAATCTTTTAAATTTAGAGGAAAAAGCCACATTTCTGAGGTCATTTATGGAAAGGACACTGGATTCTTATGGAAGGAGGAGACTTTCAAGGCTCACTGTATTGTTTAGACTCATTTGTAAACAAGGTAATAGAATGTTTGCACTCAACATTTCAAAATATTCTAAGCTTCTTCAAAAACAGATGACTTATGGTAGTTCTTCCACCTTTTCAAAAGTAGCCTCACAGAAACCAACACTTGGATGTTCTTCGGTGGCCTGGTCCCCTTAATACGTCCAGAACACAATGCTCTGGAGTTATTCAACTGTACTGCGTGACAATAGAATTGAACGGAGGTGGATAACTTGGGGAGAGGTGGCAATGTCTTTGAAATGATCTCTTCTTGAATGTAAGAGTTGCCTTCACAGAGCAGGGAAGATTTTATTAGTAAAAAAACTACCTAACACTTCTATCTCCAAACTGTGAATGCACTTACTACCATTTAGCCAGTGTGCATTCTGCTTAACTGCTTGTTCTCTTACATACATCTGAAAGATGTGAACCCTTTAATAAAATCCCCTTGTGAATAGCAAATTTAAGAAAATGATATCATCGTGCACTTCCGCTTTTCTTAGAAACGAAGATATTTCCCAGCTATCCAAAATGTCTGAGATTGTAGAGAGATGGTCAGAAATATGAACATTTTCATTAAGCAAACGTTTCTAGCCAAGTCTTTAGACCTATCTGGCAAGAAATGTCTTGAAAACTTGAAAAGTAACAGTAAATGCTTATTAGCAGAAGTGTCAAATTTTCTGAATAGGTTTCCTCTACACCAGTGAAATAAGGATTATTACTTGCTGAGCACCTGGTTCACCCAGGGAAAATTACATGCCCTATTATGTGCCCTGCATCTTTATGTGGATGGTATTATAATGTACTTGTGATGACTCTTTACATACATGGGGAAATCAAATGCAAGGAAATTAAGCCAGTAAAATGCCAGAACAATTCGGGTTCCAGACAAACAGGAAACCGAAGCTTTACCAAAATGCCTCAACTTTTTGCATCTAACCTTTAACACAATTTTCTAGCCTTTTGCTATTTTAAAACACTATTTGATGGTCATTATGTAAATTTCTTAATATACTTTATATGATTCTAAAATGGATATTTCACAGATGAGAAAAATTAGCACACAGAATGCTATTTACTTGAGAGTACATGAATGGCAGCAGTGATAGAATTTAGGAGTCAGATTTGCATCTGATTTTGAAGGTCTCGACTTCCATGTACTCACCGCTCCCCTCCACTTGCTTCTATGTCTGCTGCAGAAGCATTCAGTTTCTGAAGGTCGGGGAGGCTACACAACGATATTAGAATATTCTGCCTACCTTATGTATTTTTAAGTATCCTGTCACAAAAAACTTAAAAATAAACTATGGTCAAGGGCAGCAGGTTTACCTACCTCTCCTTCCCTTCTAAAGAGTCATCGATAAAACTTCAGTATAAAATCTGGGTGCTTTTATTTGAAGCACTAATTCAAGCCACACTAGATAAATTTCTTACTTCCAATTAAGAACAGGGTTTAATTTAGCAAAGATTACACTGTACCAAGTAGCCTTAAAAAGCTTATGGTGACTCCTTTGCAGAAAAAAAGAAATTCTGCTCTGTGACACCTAAAGAATTACATACAAAGTGACCAACCTTCTTAAGAAAATTCCTATATGAGACTTCAGTACCTAAACAGATGATCCAATGCAGATTTTAAATAGAGAAAATCAGGCAGACATTTACATTAATACCATCTTTTCAATTAGCTTTGTACCTTTCCCAGTGCTTTATATCATTAAAATGTTTACTAAATCGACTGTACTTTTCTAATATTAGCTACATAATTACTTATTGAATATACCTGTTTCTCAGCAATCTTTCTCAAAAACTTCCACTGCTTTCCTGTTTAACAGCAGAATAAAATTCAAATACGCTGATGTAGTGCTCACGATCCATGAAACACTCAACCTCTACATACATGTAACTTCTGTAATGATCATAAATCATTTGTTCAAAAAGTACGACTGTTTCTGATCAAGTGTTTTATTGCCTCATGTTCTCAAAAATGATACCCTCCTCCTCATCTCTTTCGTCCAATCCAGAAACCTTATGCAAAACAGATGAAAACTACAAATCTGCCTTCTGTATAACCACAAATAGGAAAATGCTTTAAAGGCGGAACATTTCATAAATCTTTAAAACCGCAGGCCAAAAAAAAAGTCTGAAAAAGAGCTACAGCCTTTCTGACTACAAGAAGCTTGACAGACAAGCCCACTTCCAAACACCTATAAATAAATGCTGAGAGACAGACTGTTTTCAGTTTAGAGAAGGGAGCAAAGTAGAGTATGAGTGATTCCCTAAAGAATGAAGGGATGTAGACATGTGGAACTTTGAGAGAACACTCCAGGAGGATAATGTAAGAGAACAGAGACGTGCAGAGTATATTCAGAAATCAGTGAATGTGCACATTCTGCATTATGCAGGAGTATATACACTTACCACTGTGGTCTAATTACCTGCTAAGCTATTTCCTACTGGTAGATATATGCTCATAAACACCTATCATAGTCACACATTCATAAACTCATTGCACAATACATAAGATATTGAAAGGTGAAAAGATAAACTAAATTATAAAAAGATGGTAAAATTACAAGAGTTTATAAGAGTTTGTTTTCACATTATTTCATACCATTAGAAGTCCTAAATTAATCGATATGTTAAATATTCAAAGTATTCTTTACACATTATCAATTCATACTGAGCATTTCAGTTTCTACAATCATATGTAAAACTATTGTATCTCAGAATTCATGTTTATCCCATTTTAAATGCTTAGAAAATATATTTTAAAAAAAGACATACATTCTATACTTAGAATAAAGGAGAATGTAGAGAAAACCCTGATAAAAAAATCTTTGGTTAGGATGCCCTTTCTGTTTTGATAGAAAGCAATCTACAATAAATAACATGTTAAACTTTAGAAGCACTCTTTCTGAAGTATCTGGGGAAGATCTGAAATAATCTGGACAGATTGCAAAGATGAAAAAGCATAAAATGATTCTCACAAGGAACGATGTTCACATTTTCCTGTCAACGCATCACTTGCTTCACTTACCGTGGGGATCGCAGTGGTGCAGCTCACCCTTCTGAGCCGTCTCTGCATCAGGTCATGCTCCATACTGTTAACTTCAGCCTTCAGTCGCTCTAGCTCCTCATTTTCAAGTTTCAGTTGCTTTGCTAACCTCTCCATCCTTGCTCGCTGATGTAACAGCAAGGCTACAACGGCATTGCAGAGAGTAACATTGAAAAAAAAATAAATGAAGGATTTCTATATGTTCTGTCAATGGATAAAGAACTCATGCAACTTTTATGTAGGGGTGATTATTTACTCTTAAGTCTTTTGCATGCTACTCTGTCCCCATTTCTTCCTTAATTTTACTTTCAACTGCTACTAAATAACATCTGTACATCCTCTTGTTCTGTCATCTTTAATTTCTCAAAATGCATTATTTAACTGTATTTGTGTTTTAAAAATCTCAGTATCAGGCACGCTTTATCACAATTAATCATATCCCTCTTTCTGAAGTATCTGGGGAAGATCTGAAATAATCTGGATAGAGCTTTTACGTACCTCTTACTCTCCTTTATACAGTCAGGTCAGTTAATATAGCTGTAAAATTTGTTAATCATCACAACCACCCTCCTTAGAAAGGATTCAAATTCTTTCATTTGATGTACTGTAGTCCAATCTGTGTAAATGCCTTTTTTCCACTTTATATTTTCCACAATAATCATCACCAGTCTGTACTTTTCACCAGGGAATTACCTACTAAATGTAATACTATTGATTTTGCAACTATGAATTTACAAGTTAAAACAGATGACTCCAAAGCATTAATTTTATTTACTCTTAGGAATTCAATATTTAACAAATACTAGTGTTTTACTTCTCAGGCGAGGTAAGTACTTCCTTCCAAAGACTAAATTTCACTGAAGGGGTAAATTTACCTTGTGTGTAGGCATAGTCATCTGATCCAGAACTAGAGCTTCTCTGATATTTATGGCTCCCTCTTTCTCCCCCAGAACCTGGTATCACGGAAATGGGTTGAATGGGTTCTGGTGCTGCAGAGCGTTCTTCTTGGTCCACCAAATTTAAAAGATTTTCAGTCGTTGCTCGGCCTACAGTAATTTTAAAAACTGTGGTTGGGTTTGGAATCACTCGAGGAGACGGTGATGGAACACATGAAGGTCCAGTTGGCTGTGTATACGTAATGTACACAGGATTAATACTAAACGGAAGTTTTGGTTGACTAGACATTCCTCTTGACGGAGAACTGGAAGGTGGCGTGGTGGCTGTATAAAGCGAGTGCTGGTTACGTGGAGGCGGCTGATTACCGATGGGTGAAGGACTCCTAGTGATCGTTGTCCCAGGTCTTTGAGAAGGTTCCACTGTAATTTCGATCTTCTTCATAGAACCTTTGGGTAAGCTAGATGCTGCGTATGGAAGATAGGCTACAGAATGGCTTCCCTGTTTCTGATAACTAAGAGGTCCTTGTTGATAGAGATGGGGTGGAGTCGTTGAAGGACTAGGTGGCATGAACACATGTGAGCTCGGATGGCCCAGCTGGGAAGGTTGCACTTGATGCTGTGGAGAGCTGAAGGGTGAAGGACACTGAGAAGGAGGGGGGGAATGGTAAGCTGACTGAGGGATCTGCTGCTGTTTGGGAGAATACTGAGAAGGCTGATAGTTCTGTTGATGTGGATAAACAGGTAAAGGGCGTTGGCTGTAGTGAGGCACTGGGCCCTGGGGTGAGGACTGCCATGGCCCCTGAGGAGTCTGTCTTCCTGATGAGCTCTGAGATGTCTGTCTAATGTAAATAGAACCAGGAGACCCATAGAGATTGCTCGGAATTTGTGGAAGAATCTGTAAAGCTCTTGGTACAGTCTGTCCAGAAGGAAGGTTTTGGGACACTGTAACAGTAATTGGATTTGTACTATATCGAGGTATGTGCATGTAGGACGGAGGTGGTGGTGGTGAAGGCCCTTGCATAGCAGATGGATTCATTCCTGTTTGCATGGAAGACGGCTGCTGAGGTGGCTGGGAAGGAGGAGTAGCTGCACTTCTGTTCTGTTCATTCATAAAAAATGGATTATAGTTGGGAGTAGCAGCTACGACAGCTGGAGCTGAGTGTGGTTCCTGAACTAAACAGATCAGCTGTTTTCCTGCTGTATGCTGTGGATCAATGTGGCCATCGCTTGAGCTATGGACCAGTGTTCGACCACCATTAATAAGATGAGTTCCATCTCCTGGGTGGTAGCCACTAGGAGAATGGATACCCAGGTTAATATGCAAGAGGCGATTTCTATTCATCCTGTTGTCTTCTGGACTATGATATTCCATATACAAGTATTTGCTACTCTCCTGGGAAAGGGCTCGGCAACAGGCTTCTAGATTGTTGTTATTCTGGGGGAAAATAGTAAAAAAAAAAAAAAAAAGTGGTAACAAAGCTTACCTAATAGAAGAAGTCAGACTCTGCCAGAGTTTTACATAAATACTATTGTTATAGACTAAGTAGAAAGAAATATTTTAACCATCATGGTCATCTGTCCTAAAAAAAGAAAATCCCAAACGATTGATTTATAAGCATTTAGCTCAATTTACTACAATAGTACTACTGGTACCTCTACAGAAAATAAAGTACCTATAACTAATGAACATTGTGATTCAACCCCAAGTTTCCTAACTTCAGGCCCTGGACTCATTACATTTGTTGCATCTCAGCAACTTAAAACGTTAAGCTAACCTTAACATTAACCTTAGCATGAAAACAATCATGTTTTACTTTTCAAAAAACATTGAAACTACAAAAAGGAAAACAAACAAAAGAAACAACTAAAATTCCTGAAGAGTTAAACAAAACTTAGCATGTAAGTCTTTACTTTTACCAAATTTGTCTCCATATAACTTCAACCTGTACAGTGAGGGAAAGATTTACGCAAAACAAAAAAACCTTCCATAATTTGAACTATGTATCCACAACTTTGCTAGAGCTAATGGAATTTAATAATCTTGTCTAGATTCCTTTAATGAAATTTCTTCCACAATCTCAAGTTCTCACCAGCTGAACAGTGATTTAATATACTTTGAAAATCACTGAAAGGTTCAAATTTTTAGTTGTGCACATAAATAATAAGCAGCAGCAAGCTGTCATTTAGCAGTTCTGATGGTCATCAAATAAAATAGTTCCATTTTTATAAAAAGAACAAAATATAAAGAACATAATATAAAGCAGTTTTCCATTAAAATGCAGAACTATGCATGAATCATTTTGCTAAAGTAAAATGTAGTGTCTACTACTTTTGAAATAACACATAAAAGTTTAACTGTTATGACATTCTCCATAACTGAAACACACATATAGTATAAATATAAATATGTATTTTGTTATGTATTGTTTTACCAATGAGTGTTACCTTATTTAAAAATGAAAGGAAGTGTTTCACTTCTTTTGAGAACCAAATCAAGTTAACCCACCAACAGGCTCTGCAATCCAGTAATTATTATAGTGTCTGCAGAAGTCTCAGAGTTCACCTAGAGTCACACTCACACTTGCTAGGCAACTGACACGGCTTGACAAGAGGAGCTGCGCTTAGTTCCAGATTTCTGGTCTCCAGAGTCCCAGTGCTCTTTCCACACAGTAAGAACATTACTGAGCTGGAACGTTAGGCAGTCGCAAACCTTTCCAAAATGAAATCTAAGGCATTTAAAGAATTTGCTTCATGAAAATGCCATTGTAGTTTTTTTTTATTTTTCCTTGTACAAAAATACTTGGGAAGCTACTATAGAAATCACTATTAAGGAATAAATAAAACGTAAAGATTTATTTTCTTACGCTGTCTGAAAATCATGCTGAGCAAGGGTGAGAAACTAGATATTAAAAAGAAATCTGGAGTGAAAGTATTCAGACTGTCCACTAGCAAGTATAAGCAACAGATATTTGGAAGAAAAATAATATGTATCTCTTAAGTTTTTAACAAAACTATGGGGTTAGCAGAGAATGCACATTACTATTTGGTATTTTTATGAGTAACATTGAAGTTTCGTGCTTCACACACATACTTCAGTACTGTAGTTAACAATCTTATAAAAAAGGATCCTAATTCGAGATGAGACAAAACTGGATTTGTCAACCTATCCAGAAGCATCTCTACAGTAAATGATGAATGAATTTTCCTTTGAAGAAAAATTTAAAACCATAAACATATGTGTACTCACTTAATCTAAGTACCATCAAAAGAAAACTACCAGAGCAGACTCAAATGTTGTATCTGATCTGTTTAATGTCATAAAGAAAAAAGTGAATAAATTTGTCAAAGAGCAAATAGCTAAAAATGTCCAAAATTGTTTAGCTGGATAGAGAGATCATAACTTTTTTGTGCTCATACATGCTGTACCACTGAGTTACATCCCCATCTCTCTTTGTGCCTATGAGGCAGGCTGTCACTAAGTTTCCAGGGCTAGCTTTAAACTTGCAATCTTCTTGCCTCAGTCTCCCAAGTAGCTGAAATTACAGTCATATACCACAGGCTCAGCTACAGGTGAAGAATATCTGTTAAGACAAATATGAACACTCTCAAAAGGACAAAGGGAAAATTATCACCCAACTAAAATGTGATCCTAAATTAAGGGAAGGTAGGCCTATGCTTCAAACATAAACTGTGCTCACATGTTTCGTATGTTGAAGTGAACACAAAACTTTGTTGGGGGTATGGAGTTGAGACAAGGTCTTGACATGTAGCCTAGCCTGGCCTCAAATTCACTACAAAAAAAAAATTCACTACAATCCTCCTGCCTCAGCCTAAGTGGTGGAATTACAGGCATGTACCATCACTTAAGAGTCTTTCTTAACACAGAAACTTTTCCAGAGTCAATAGGTGGCAAATGTCCATACCAATATATTCTGTCAATCACTAAGGAAGGAAAAAGTAAAATTTTTAGGATAATATAGGCAAATGATCACCAAAATAAATTTTAAGTTCTATTTCTTTAGTTATGTTCCTAGGAAAACACAGGGAACCAAAAGCCAAATAAACTCAGGTAAGACCAGAGCGAGGTAGGACCCTGGAATAGGTAAGAAAAGCCAATTGAGGGAAATGATTCCAACTTAGAAGATTCAACTCTGCCTTGGTTTTATTGCAGTGGGAAGTAGCTTTGCTCTACTAGAAGCCAAAATGGGGTCAAAGAGCTGAGATTCAGACTGGTAAGAAAAACAACAACCTGTAACACAATAACCTTCAGCCCAAAAGTCTAAGCCCAGTAAAGGGCGTAAACAAAAGATGCCTCTGGGTCATCTGAGTCTCTTCTTGCAATTAGCCTGTAATTAACCTTCCTTGTGCAGAGGTTTGTGTGGACTCAACTCTTCACACTACAGTAAGGAAGGATGAATCTGAGTACTGAGTGTGAGGTACTGTTCCCAAAAAACAACCAAATATGGAGTATCGAAACCCCACACACTGAGATTCCACGTACAATGATACAGACACAAAATAGGAAGCACCCAGACAATTTCTGTTGCCACGTAAATAGACACACGATGACTCAAAATTGAAAGTTCAGGGCAGAGAATAAGAAAAGAGTATTTCTGAATGAAAGGTAGTCTTATAGATGCTAACCTTAGTTTGAGATTCAAATTGCATATCTGAGGACTAGAGGTAAATTGTGGTAGAAAGCTTGCCTGTAGGAAAAGCCTTGGGTTTGATTTCCAGGGCTAAACAAAAAAATTTAAATCTAAGAATTTAGGGATGATGATTAAAATCTAAAGAGAATCTACACGACTATGGGCTCAAAATCAGTGACTCTCAACTGGGTGAGGTTTTACTTTCATAGAACATTTAGCAACTTGTATTTTCTACTATCACAGCTGTGGAGATGGTAGTGGGATATAGCAGCTAGAATTCAGTGAAGAAAATACATGTCTTGCCAGGCACAAGGGAAACCCCCACACCAGAAAATTATCTGTCTCACAATGTCAACAGCACTAAGTTTGGGAATTCCTGCACTACATGTATCCCCACCATATCACAGCTACAGTTTAACTGAGTCGGAGTCACCGCAACACAAAGCCAATTCAATCAAGGAAACTGTGACTTAACATTACCATCATTAGCAGGAAGTTTACCTGTAACATGCACTGAGATACCACACCCTCTGGAATTTCAGGGAAACGCTGGCGGAGATCATGGAAAACCTGAATATCAAGCTGTGGACCGCTTTGCGCCATGCCAGAGCTAATGGTGGTCGAGTCTCTCTTATGAAATGGATGTTAACAGGCCTTCCAAAAGTAATGGTCTTTTAACACCACAGTCATTTTCTATGAGAAGAAATGAAAGTATGTTTAACTTCATTTTATTTTATCTGGACAGTACAAATATATTCGAGAAAAGCTAAAATAAGTATACCCAGTTCCAAGTTAGAAAACGAACAAATGACAGATTGTTCTGATGTCATACAGCCAATCGAATTAGTGGTTTAAAATTAAACAACAAGACAACCAAAATAGAATACAAAAAATACTTCATTTAATTTTAAGGCTTGATTTTTAAAAAGCAGCAATTAGGTTAAAAGTACAGAGTATTATTATTTGGCAACCTTATTTTTCGAGTTTTGAGTAATGTTATTTATGCACGTTTTCCCAGGGGCTATGACATCACTCCTTTTAAAGGCAGGCATCTTTTTTATGTCTTAAGAGCTCAACATTACTACCGGGCACTCTTCCTCAGTTGCCTTGTATACTCCCTGTGTTCTGAAGAAAAGAGTTTAAATTTAAAGTTTTAGGAGAAACAGACATGCTTCCAAACATGGCGCTGCGGCTGTTGGTCAGAGCTGCAGGCCTAGGCTTCAGTCACCTAGTTCTGACTCCACTGGAACAAGGACCGAGACACAGGATGTGGGAGTAAAGTCTGCTGCGACAAAACTGTCCCTCTATCTTCCTGGAACTATGCAAGTTAAGCACCCACATAAATAGGGCTACTAATGCAGCAGTAATGACTCAGAAACTAAATGGCAACATGAAAAGCTGATTAACCACTTCTTAATCTCTATCATTTTGAAAACTAGAAAAAATACAGTGTATAACATCCAAATTCTCATTTCAGATGTGTTCATCATTAGATGGTCAGGTATTTTAAAAATGAATATGAAATACATATAATGGAGACATACCAATCTTTTATTTCTTACAAATAAGACCTCACAACTCTATAGAGTTACTCTTCCTCATTTATACTTCAGCAAATAATTGAAACAAATACAATATAACCTCAAATTTGATATTCATTACGGGAATGTGATTTCATTTTTGTATATAATCTATTAACTTTTTAGTCCTCTGGGTCTCTCTCCTCTTCAAGCCAAGGCTATCGAACAATGCCACCACATTCTGTCTAAGCCCCCATGAGATTGGTGAGGAAGCTCTTCTCTCAGGGACTTCAAAGACTTTAACATCAACATGGATGATGGCAAAAGAACACAAGGAAAGATTACCATAGAACGCAAGACACCTGCGGCTTGTAGATACTAAGGCTTATGGTCACTGTGTACTGCTACACTCCTACACCTCATTCCTTGTCTCCCCAATTTGGTTCATGTCGCTGTTCCAAGGAAAGACAACTCGAGTCCAGAGAACACGAGATCCCTACACCCGTTACCCTTTGTGATTTCTGACACTACTGATGGCTTCTTCCTTTTCCCAATGCCTTTTCTTTTTGGATTCCTGTTGACATCATTGGAGTCTGTGATAAGCTTTCTTCCCATTTTTCATATCATACAGTGATTTCTCCTTTCAGTCTATACTCTTTTCCTCAGAATCATATCCATTACAAAGATTTCAAATACAGACTACCAATTCACAAACCTGTGGTTTAAGCATTCTATTCTCTCTCACTCTGGCACTATTTGTATATGTCTAGAGGTATCAGTCAGTATGTCCCAGAAGAAGCTCCCTGCCTCAGACCCTTCTCCAAGTGTTCTGTTTAATTACAAAACAAGAAACCAGAGTATCATCACTGACTTTCCAGTCTCACAAAACCAAGTAATCTGAGTGTGGAATCAAGTAGAATACAAATTGTACCATTTTGTCATTTTTTAGTCTGTACCCCTATACACAAAATACCATGACATTTCAAAAGTTTCATCCAAATGACGGACGTAACATGTTAGAGGAATATTTAAATTGTAAACAGTAATGTAGGCATTAGTTCCTATTGTTCAAGGCATACCTAAATATTGTTCTCATAAACATTATAACTTCTTCCCATCTTCCTTTCTTCACACCATAGCTAATCTATTTCTTAAAATGCTAACACAGTTTTGTCTGTTCTATTCCACATTCCAAACACGCAGAACCACGAGTACTCCTGTGTATGGATGTCCTGTGCCAAGTGATCACCACACATTTGAAAGAGACACCAACTGTTTCTCCAAGTCCTACTGATCTTGTACACACCAGTGGTAGTGGCACCTTCTTTATGATAAGGAGCCTCCCAATGACATCTCCCTACCCAGACCTTTCACTATACATACTGTGGTTAGAGCATCTTCCCGCTGCAAACTTAGGTTATGCTGACCCCTCAGGAGAGCACCAAATACACTAGACTGAAACCATTTAGAAACCAGACGGTGTCTCATATAAGCCTGCATTTCCTCACAAAGTGCTACTGTATCAGAAAGTAGGAAAGTACTCAAAAGAGGATGGGAGCATTGTGAGGACTGGAAATCAGCCTGAAGAGGGTCACAATGGTCAAACGAGCAATGATTAAAACCTCAAAATAAGACAAATGAACTACAGACCCATAAAGAAGAGGCATCTAAAAGTCCAAACCAATGACAGATACATATAAATGGATGGGAAAAGAGGGCTATAACTTAACATATAATCCAACTTAAGCATGGAGGCTAATATTGGAGATGGGAAAAATCATTTTGTAGCTATCACAATACAGACTGCTTCAAGTAAGTATTATCCATAAATGCTAAATTCATGGGAAATTTGGATGAAGAATAGAATATATGCACTGCTATTCAAATATCTCCCAAAGTTTGTTACTTACGAAGAACAATTTTAACCATAAATTGGTTAACCTGAGTATCATTTGGCTTTGGAGATCAAAATGAACATTACCAACAGAGGCCAGCTAGATAGCAAACTCCTCCAGATGTGACCCACAACTTTATAGCATTCCAGTTGATAATGTATTACTCAGAACTATTCCAGAAGGAAAAGGCACGCACCAAATGAGAATTGTTCATTGTTTTAATAAAAAGGAAACAACACACAGCCAAAATATCTAAACTAATATCTACTACTAAATAGGGGACTTGTTAAAAAAGGAATAAATGAACAGGAGAATTGACAAAAATAAAATGTAATAATATTATATCAACATTTCATCAATATTAAATGCATTGACTATACCCACTTTTACAAACTGGATAATAAAGTTTTATGGGGTTTCATATAACTTAATCTTAGGAAAAAATACAAAACTTACTCTGTAGGAAAAAATACATAACTTACTCTTAGATAGGAAAAATGCATCTTGTATATGTGCACACACGAAAGAAACTACAAAGCAAACAGAAAATGTCAGAAAAAGTAGATCTAGAATATACAGTGTTCTCTGTATTATTTTTGTGGTTCTCTAAATTTGGAAATATTTTCATAAACCAACTAACTAAATTAAAGACTACAGCCTAAGAAGGGTCAGGTTGGCATTCCCTACTGTATTTCCAGCAATATAAGCTAACATCTTCCCAAATCTGTATTAAATGATGTGTCTATTTTATGGTAAGCCAAACTACCTAATAGATGAACCTTTTATATGAATCTTGTTCCCTCTTTCCCCACAAATATGGGGAAATAGAAATCACCTATGTTGGACAATTTATGAATGTTGACCAAATACAAAATTAGGCTTAGGTCACTAAATAGGTACATTTCTCTCACGTCATCCCTTTCAAAATAGCCTGAGTCTGAAATGCTAATTGTGCTAGACTAATAGGCTTTAACAATAAGTATGAATTATGTCAAAATTGTTTGTTTGAAATGATGGTTTAATTATAAAGCAAACTTTACCTGTCATTTTCACAGTACAGAAATCTACACTAGCCATAAAATTTCTAGCTAGATGAATTGGTTTGACTAAAGCTCTAATGCATCACTATACAATAAATATAAATGAAGTCATATGTACAGTTTTAAATTTTGATAGCCATATTATAAAAGAAAATACAATTCATTTTAACCTTTAACCCAGTATTATTATTTTGATATGCAATCATTGTTATTCACCGTAGTGTGGTGTGAAACTTTCCTGGGGAGGTACCTCATGAAATGTCTACTTACCACCAATATTGAACCCTTGACAGACCAAAGTAACAATTATGCAGCCATTCAATGTGATGATGGGGTTGCGCACAGGAGCAGGGACAACTCACGGGCAGCGCCATCACTAGACCACTGTCTCAACATGGGAGAGACTCGCAGAACTGCATGACTTGCTCCATGAGAGTCTCCTCCTCCTAGTTGTTATTTACTGATTTTCTTCACTTTGGGGATCTGCCCCCCCCATTTTCCTAGTCTCATGAACATTCTGACTCTTAATGAGGCTCCCTCCAAGATAGAATGCTTCACAAATTGCTACACAGCAGAGGCCCAAACTCCAAATCATCAAAGTCCAACAGGTTATGCCCGAGGAAAACCTCCATACGACACAGCTTGAAGTCCTTAAACTCCAACATACATTATCTCAAATTAGACTGACCACATTTCCAATGCTGACTAGTCCTAAAACTTAAAAGATCTTCATTTAAGTACCAGACTATGACTACAAGTCTAGATTCCTTAATATATATTTAACATGTATGGAGTAGGCCAACTCTAAAACCTAAAGTGTTCCAAAATCTGAAACTTCTTGCATTTGACATGGCACCTCTTCAGGTTTTGGATTTTCAGATTAGGAATATTCAACCAAAGCATAGGGTCTAAACAAATATTCTAAAATCGGGGGGGGGGGACACCAAAATCCTAAATGATGTCTGCTCCCAAGCATTTTGGATAAGAATGACTCTCCTTTGAAGGTATGCAACTGACTAAGTATGATTATTACATGAAATTTAGAATTTTGAACCAAATTCAACGACGCTAAACAAATGTGCCAGTATATGCAAAAATAAGTTTTCCTACCAGGAAATAACCTCTCAACATGTGTGGAACTGACTATATTCAAAACAATTCATAGCTACTTGATTAAACCACTAATAAAGAACTTCTGAAAGCATCCAAAGGCTTAACTTGTACGTCTTTTATGATAAAATAAAAGCAAGACAAGCATGAACAAGAATACAAGTTTCAAGCACCAGAAGCTGGTCTCCACATAGTTCGAGCACTCTGGCGACCTCTAATACCAACTAGGCACCATTACGAGCCACCCAACATTCACTAAACAACTACGCCTTTCAGGGAAAATAAGACTGTCTCCAGGTTACAAATAAGAAATAAATTCAGAGAAGGAACATATGTTAGAATAATAACTCAAATCCAAACTTGACCTCTCAAGTGTGTGTTTTACCTACAGCCACTAGTAGGTATCAAGAACATTCCCAGGACACATTTTTCAATGATGACTGCCTTTCTTTCACTGGCTGGACGAAATAAAGACAGCAAATCCTCTTTGTTTAATCATACAGATAGGAAGTTACAGGTGTGTGGAAACCTGACGGGAGGAAAGACTTTCTAAATGAGTTAGGACACACAAGAAGCAGTAGGTGAGATGCTGCCTTTTAAAAATAGTTATGAAAAAATGGGCCTGTGAACTCAAAAGAAACTTTTCCAGTGATGAAATTGAAATGGCTAACAAAGATCTTAAAAAATGCTCCACATCCTTAGCCATCAGGGAAATGCAAATCAAAACCTCCCTGAGATATCATCTCACCCTGGTCAAGATGGCAAAAATCCACAATACAAACAACACCAAATGCTGGAGAGGATGTGGAGAGAAGGGCACTCTCCTACATTGCTGGTGGGAATGCAGGCTTATATAACCACTCTGGTGATCAGTCTTGCAATTTTTTAAAAAACTAAAGATTAAAATGCCATATGACCCTGCTATTCCACTTCTGGGAATAGTCCCCCGAAAAGCAAAAATTCACCTCAATGACACAAGCACAAGCATGTTCATTGCAGCACTATTTACAATAGCAAAGTCATGGCATCAACTCACAGTAGATGAGTGGATAAGGAAAATATGGTACATTTATACAATGGAATACTACTCAGCCATCAAAAAAGATGAATTAACGAAATTTGCCAGGAAATGGATGGAATTAGAAAAAAATTATATTGAGTTAAGTATCCCAGACACAGAAAATTAAGTGTTGTATGTACTCCCTAAAAGGTGGATCCTAGTACCAAACCCTCTTAGTGACATACTCAAAGATAAATCTCTGTAATACCTACAGTAATTACAAAGATTATAAACAGGAGGGAAGGGGAAGCAGAGCCCCTCCAGAAATAAGGAGAGAGGGGATTATGCTACAGTAGAGAAAATAAGTCACCATCAAGTATTGCAAGTAAGTAGCAAGACATCTGGTTAAGTTCACTCACTTTCCTTCCTGGTCACCTGCATCTGAGATTTGATCTCAGCAGTTAGGGAGGGCATAGAGTCTGGCAGACAGATGGTAACCATCCTGCAAATGGGAGACTGACCCCCCTCACTGCGGTCTCCTACTCCTATTCCATCTACCTTTGAATCTACTCTTATAGTAAGATTCCATTCAAACAGCCTTTTATCTCTGGTTAGGAGGTGATCTCCAATACCAATCAGGATGGAGCCAAGGGCGGTGCAGGAACAGCGAAACTGAAAACAACAACAAACCATAATTAGGACATCAGAGACCCTACATTAATCACCTGGAACCAGATCAGCCAAATCTCTCCCCATCCTAAAGCTCAGGAAAATTTGTGGAAGAGGGGGTGGTAAGATTGTAAGAGCCTAAAGATGGGGAGGAGCAAGAATATGCAAGATACTCCACACAAGTTAGGGCCACAGTAGCCATAATCGGACTTTGCAAGACCTGCGCAATGAATGACATGCCAACGACCCCCCCCCCAAAGTCTATCATGGATCACAGGCACTAGGATCCTTAGAGGTAAGGGACTAACAGTCTTAATAGTATTCCCATACTAAAGGGGAGCCCAAGAAAGGGCTCTGGGCTATGCCACTGAGACCTTACACCTCACTAGAGTGGAAGACACAGAGGGAAGTTTGACATTCACACTAAAGGATGCTCCAGGGAATGAGAAGGGGCAGGGAGAGGCACTGGGAGAAAGGGAGGTGAAAGGAAGGGGAAAAAAGGGAGAAGGTACAAGGGGGACTGGGGAGGGGTGCAGGGAGGGAAGGGACTGGGGTACCTATTAAGCTTGTATGATTGGGAAAAATAATAAATAAATAAATGTAATAAAAAATAGTTATGAACACTTGACTTTGAAAACTATTATTAATGTAGATTCCAAATATAGAAACTAACAACTTACAATCTGAAAAGGTAATCATTAGTAGACTGACATTTAACAATAAATAGGAACTAAACTGATTTTTTAAATGTTATATATGTATTCTTAATGGTGGTTGGTTGGCACTTGACCTTTTCCTCCCCATAAGCAATGATGGTAATAACCATTTAGTATTTCACAGTGGAATATAAGCCTCGAATATATAATAATCTCCTAAAGACTATATAATGTTAAACTATGTTAACCTAAGTAATTCCTGTGGCAACAGGTGACCACAAGTGTAATAGTGGCACGAGTATCAAGGAGACAATGAATAGCTTTCTGACTGTACTCAAGACCCACTTGTCAGAATGGAACACAGTCCTGTTCCTGTTAACTAGATCAAGAATCTATAGAAGGAAGGAAATAGATCACTAGGTAAGAACAGATTATGAACCTATAGGTAGGAAGACAATACACCAAACTGCCTCTGTAAATACCTGTTATACCCATAGACCGGAAGAGCATTCAGCATTCAACCTAGAAGTCTTGTTCTATACCAGAGGTAGAGAATCTCAACACCCTGCAGCCTAGAACAGTGGAAAAGCAGTGAAGAGAACACTACCCAGTCAGAATGCAGAGTATTGGCTACCCTGCAATGCTCACCTAGAATTAAGCCAATTTTATCTCTCCCCATCCTAAGGCTCAGGGAACCTTGCAGAAGAGAGGGCAATAAGATTATGAAGAGCCTAAAGATGGGAAGGGCCACTGTTGGACAAGACATTTCACCCAAGGCAAGGCTGCTGCATCCAGGAACTCACTGCAACGAGACTTGTTCTCACAAGACCTGCATAATGACTGATATACCAACATGAATCCATAGACTACTGAGGATCTCAGGAGAGATAATTACATGCAGTGGAAACCTTGGGGACTATAGATGGATGGCTGAAAGGGAGTGCGCCCCTATTAGTGGGGAGGCCCGAGCAGGGCCACTTGGTATGCCACAGAGACCTGAATCCCTAGAAGAGTAGACAATCCAGAGGGAACCCTGGTGCTCATAGAAGCAGACAGGTAGGAGGGTAGGAAGGAGTGGGATGGATTAATGAAGGGAGGGGAGGGGGGAAGGAGGGATGCAGGGATTAAGTACTTAATATGCTTGTAAAACTAGGAAAAATTATTAAAAAAATAAAATAAGGGCTGGAGCAATGGCTCAGGGGTTAAGAATCTGCCTCACAAGCAGAAGGTCTTGAGTTCAGATCCCAGGTCCCATGTAAAAATGCCAGGTAGAAATGGTAGTAGCCTGCATGTTTGGCCCTGGTGGGCGGAGTCTGGGAAATCCCAGAGGGAAGCAAAAAGGAGGTACAAACAATTGAGGATGATTCCTGAAGTCACCCTTGGTTCTCCACAGGGACACATAGTGCCTTCTAACACACACAATAAACAAATAATTTCCTCTAATGTTAACCCAACAGATAGGGCTACATGAACTGGAAGATCTGCAGGATTGAGACTCTCTTTTTTTTTTTAATAGTTTGTGTGTATGCCTATAGAAGCCAAGGGTAACTTCAGTAACCATCCTCTATTGCTCTACCTCCTTTTTGCTTTGCCTTGGGGTTTCCAAGACTCTACCTTCCAAGGCCAAAAGTGCAGTCCAACATTCATGCACGACAGTTTTTATCTGAGATCCAGGATCTGCACTCAGGTCTTTCTGCTTTTGAGGCAGAAGCTTCACCCCTGAGACATCTTTGCAGCCCTGGGTTGAGAATTCTGCCTGTCAGCTTCGTGAGGACGGTTCTCTCTCTCTTTTTCCTTCCTTCAATACAAGAATGGTCTCACTCTGAAGCTCAGGCTCTCAAACTTGTAACAATTCTCTTGTCTAAACTTGTTCCCAAGTATACAACACCACACCTGGCTAGGACTACTAATTTTTGAAGACAAAAACAGAGGAGTCCAGATATTCTCAACAGTGGTACCACAGAGGCTCCATCTGGTTGCATAACCAGCTCCTTAATGCAAGAATACTGGCCCTACAAGGCACAGTGGGATTTGTTTCTAAAAATGTGCCTGTAAGGATTTCTCCCTGTGAATTCTCCCTTCTAACCGGAGAGGGAGTTTTTGCAGATATTTGCTCTGATGCCACAATTCCCTATATTTTGGCAGAGGATGTGGCTACTTAAGTGCTTTTGTTCCCACAGCCAGTGCTGTGTTCAGCAAAGACAGGGATGTGGCCACTACAGCTCAGGGTATTTTACCTCTGCCAGAACCTTAGCGTACTTCCTAAAATAATTATGCCAGAGGTTGCAAACCAACGTACTGTGGGCAGAATCCAGCCCACACTTCTGCTTGGTTTGGACTTGGCAGTATTATAAAAAGTTGGTCTACATTTTAAATAGGATGACTTCACATAAAAATAAACTTTTAGCTTTTCTCTGAAAAAAAAAAAATCAGACAATCTAGTAACTACAGGCAATAACTACCTAAGCTGAGATACGCTTCCCCACTTATTATGAAGGGCAAAAATCCACTCTGGTCCTTATGCTCCCTAGAAGCCATACATACTGGGATCTGACCTTGTTTTACCTATTTACATATCTGCTGTCTTTATGGCACCTGCACTGTGTTCTAAAGACAGTACGGTAATCATCGATTTTAGTATGTCTAAACATCATATTATTGATTCAGTAATGTGGAGGACAGGAATTCTTCATTACGTCAGCCTGTCCTGAGACTTAAATTTGAAGGAAAGTCAGCCTTATCTTGAGAGGACTTTTAAGGCTAAATAAAAGATTCATTCATCTTTCTTTCTCTTTTCTTAGGGAAATCTTCATTTACTCCAGGCTGACCGTGTCTTGCACATCTAAAGTGCTGACATCACAGCAGCATACAACTATGCCCAGCTAACAATCACACACTTTTTCTGATTAGTCTGCCAAAGGAATAACTCTTTTAGCAAGTAATAACTCTTTCACATGAACAAGAATGTGAACACACATACACTTGAAGTAATGGCTTTGAGTTTTCATTCATTTTCTTGCTGCTTGAAGGCTTCGATTTTAAACAGCATTTTATGGAATCGTAACCATGTACCATTCACTGTGATAAATGCTGTAATTTCCAAAATAACCCTGTTGAGAGAAGTAATAACATCCATACTTTATGAATGAGAAAAACTGAGGCTCAGAGAAGGTGAAAAATTTGTATGCAGTCACAGCATTGCTAAGTTATCAGGTTAGTGTACAACGCTGAAGTCTATGTCTTAGCCCCTCTTCTCCCATGGTACAATTCTGATGGTGTAGTTAACCTGTCTGTAAGACAGGGTTAAAACAAACCTTTCTCAGCAAAATTGAAATCATACATAATTCAGAACACTAAAGACCCTACAGACCAGCCTGGAATCAGACCAGCCAAATCTCTCCCCATTCTAAAGCTCAGGGAACCTTACAGAAGGGGGAGCAGCAAGATTGTAAGTGCTTAAAGATAGAAGGACCAATGATATGCAAGATACTCCACACAAGTTAGGGCTGGAGCAGCCAGAACTGGACAATGGCTGACATGTGAATGACCCCCCAAAGTCTAGCAATGGGTCACAGGGGAGAAGGCTCCAGGCAGTAGGATCCTTAAAGGCAAAGGATTAACAGTCATAATAGAGTTCCCATAGTAATGGGGAGCCCAAGAAAGGGCTCTGGGTAATGCCAGAGTCCTTATCCCTCACTGTGATAAATGCTGTGATAAACTCAAAGGGAGGTTTGGCATTCACATAAAAGGATGCTCCAGGGGATGGAAGGGAGGAAGGGGGAGGCACTGAGAAAGGGGAAGAGAGGAAGAGGGGTGAAAGGAAGGGGGGAAGAGGGGAGAGAGCAAGAGGGAATGACTAAGGAGGGGAGGAGTAAGGGAGAGTACGGGGTACCTATTGAGCTTGTGTGATTGGAGAAAAAAATAAAATGTGGGAGAAAAAAAACAAACCTTGAAAACAAGACTACTTGTACTGGACTGAATTTTTCACATTAAACAGTACCAAGAAGTGACTGATGCTAGAAGATAACAAATGACCTTTCACTAAGGATCCAATTTCAAGACATTTGAACACATGTGCAAAAAATGCTATCAGATATCAAAAGAGAGAAGTAAAATGAACATTGCTATTTCTTCTAAAAAGATCTTTCTAAAGTAAGCATCCTATGGGCCTTTCCTGATATTATAGAACACTTTGAAATAGCTACTTGCTGCGTTTAGACCACATTTTGTTATATTCTTAAATATACGAGATCAAAATGTTTATATTAAGAATGATCAACAAATGCATTTCCAAGTTAAATACTGCCCATAAACAAACAAAAGCCTACTCAGACTTCATTTAAACTTACCCCCTCAAACGACACTGAAATATTTATGTGCAAATGATGTACCCTTTCAATTCCAAGCCAAGACAGCCCAGAAGTAGTAACGCTGAGCAGCAATGACCACATCTAGCACTAAGCTCTAGCTTTCTAGTACTCTACAAGTAACCACACCCTCAGAGAAATGGCTGATTTTAGAACAAGGTCTGATAACATACACAGTACGTCTGGGGCATCTTGTAAGGCTACGCAGTAAAGCTGCACTCCGAGGAAAGACATCTCATGATGATGAAAACCGTTCAAAGCAACAGAGGAGCCAACTGAAAGAGCGGCCAATGACCAAGTTAGAAAATGAAAATAAAGTAAAATTAGATTATGACACAAAGTATAAAACAAATATCCATAGGCCCAGACTAACATGAAGAAATGATAAAGTAAGTGGAAGGGCAAGCTCCCAATCCCAAGAATTCCAAACAGTTTACACAAATCATGTACGCGCAAGGAGATGGAGTATGTTTTTCCATAAGAACAGAATGCACGCTGGCTTCTTTCCAAAGAGCAAAATACAGAAAGAGATGGAAACAGAAGGTTGGCTTTACAGCAAAGAAACATGGCAAACACGTTCTCAGCCAGGTGGATCAAGATCAACAGTAACCGTGATAAGCCATATTGACAGCATATATTCTGGGTATGATGTGAATAAATTGTCAAATGGCACCTTATCACCTTCCTCTAAAATAATCCATAATGCCAACCTAACCATGACCAAAACATCTGGCACATCTCAACTGGCAAATATTGGACAAAGAACTTATTCAGTTTGTACCCCTCCAAAACTGTTAAGGTCTACAAAAGGCAGAATGAGAAAGTATCATAACCAAGAGGAGCCAAAGAACACATAGCAACCAAACAATGCAGTAGTTCCATATGGAATAGGAAAACAGAAACATACAGCTGAAGTACTGACTTTAGTTAATAAAGGTGCATTATTTGTAACAAATGTAACATGCTAATGTAAGCTGGTAATAACAGAGGGAACTGATTACAACATATATTGAGACTCTCTGTACTATCTTCTCAATTCTTTAACCCAAAGCATGCTCTAAAAAATAAAAAACAAAGTCTACTTAAAAGGAGAGAAAAAAAATACCTCAATACAATCTGCAAGCTCTGGCCCAGTTTTATTCACATCTCCAGATCTGAAAGCACCTTCTTTTCAGTAGTCTAGGAATCTGTGAAAAGAAAAGAAATGTCTCTTTTTGTTAACATCCCAACTTAATGTGGAAAAGGACAAGTATTACATTTCTAGCAACGACCGACAGGTTAGGGCAGGTGGCTCTTTTCCCAGTGTCATCATGAGCTGTTTCATCTTTTTTAGATTAAAAATGTATTCTATAGTAAGTAAACCCTACATTATTCCATAGAAGCAAGTTGTGGCTCAAAAAGAGAACACAGAGATTGGGGAGTTGATTCAAGGATTAAAATAGTTGCCTCACAAACAAAAGGTTCTGAGTTCTGATCCCCACATAAAACATGCTGAGCAGATAAAGCAGCAGCCTGTAAATTCCAGCCCTGGAAGGTGGAGCCTGGTAACCCCACAGCAAAGCAATAAGGAGACAGAGCACACACGCACTCAATTGCACTCTTGCACACACATACAGAGAAAGAGCATAGCTCACTACTTCTATTAAGGTTTTGTGATATACCTAGCTGTAACCCTGAAGTTCTCATTCTATTCACAAAAGAAAGGATTAACCCTAGCCCTAGGATGGCTGCAAGCTGATTTATTAATTTAAAAATACTATTCTACAAATTATTCTGTCCCACAAATATGCAGAATAGCTCTACTCACTTGTTTTGACAGTTGAGCAATCTTCATGATTTAGAGACAATCTGCATTCTCAGAAAATCTAGTAAAGTTCAAAGCTAACAATCATTTTAGGGCAACTACGAGGTTACACTAGAACTATCATATGTACAAGTTACAAGTTTCTAATTAATCTCATAAGTAAACTTTATTTTATAACCACCAGGAACTAAATATAATATACCATTTTAGGTAATTCATCACTTGTTCTTGAATAAAACTGATCTTTAAATATGAGCAACAAATACTCTTCTCCTTCCTTAATGCTGCCTCTACTTTGTATATAACTATAGACAATGAACAGTGTATCTCATATTATTTTACCATGACCTTCAATCAGCACAGCTTTCTTATCTTTTTAAATGCCTATAAAATGACCACTTTTGGCAATCCAAATAATATATTTACTTGTTATTCTTCCCTAAGTTTTACCAACACAAATCTTAAACAGCAAAGCATGATCTCTGGGGTACAGTGATTTATACATGCTAAATACTCAGGTGAAAAATATAGAAGTTTAAAATAACTGGACATTAAGAGGTGACTACCAGTGCAACAGTGGCCTGAATGTTACAGCAGTCACCAACAGTCACCTAACTGTATCTAAGCCCCACTTCGCAGTAGTAAACACATTCCTGGTACTGTAAATCATACGAAGATTTACAGAGGGGGAATCTATAGTCCCTAGGAAGGAATAAGATACTTAGATGTTATAAAGATTTGATATAAAGAAACCTCCTAAACATCTATCATTAAACCTACAGGGTGGAAGAACACCTAGCACTCAACCTAGAAGCTTCTTTATGCAATGGAATGATCAAAATGCAGATAAGGGGTGTGACTGTGAACTTCTTGGCCCTAAAAAAAGATATCCAGGATAACTCTCAACTCAAGGTTCAGGGAACGTCACAGAAGAGAGGGTGGTGAGAATGTTCAGGGAACGTCACAGAAGAGAGGGTGGTGAGAATGTAAGAACCTGGTGTCAGGGAGAGGAACAGACAGATGGTATCTTCTAGACATAACAGCATCCATGAACTCAATACGATATCTACTTCCATTAGACAGATACCAGGTTTGCAATTATCAACATTACAGAATGAAAGGGGAAAGATCTCAAGTGCCATCATATCTTTGACTCAGAGATTAACAAAGGATGATTCTGGATGGGGGAGAAGGGAAGCTTCCCCAATGATGTACCTCCTGTTATATATGCTGCTCAAGCAAGCGCCTAGACACATGCCATTAACAATAACCCAGGTGGGGCTTTAGAAGACACATGCACAAAAGGATGCAAGAGCCAGAGAGAAACTGGGGGGGAGGGTAGTAATGGGAGAAAGTTGATTAGGTAATCAGGGGTGAGAATGACATAAATGCATATGTAAAGTCTCAAAAGAATATAAATAAAACAGCTGGAAATCTAGCATATACTAACGACTTTGTTGCCTCAATTCCTATACATCATTTAAAAAAATTCCATGACAACCTATTAGTGACATATTTCAGAGGTAGATCATCTCCACATTTTATTATTTAATACTACATTTCAGATACTAGGTTTTATTACTGTAATATACAGATGCAGTGGGTAGAATCAGGGGATGGGATTGGGGATGAAGGTGTGAAAATATCATAAATTCACTTATCCATGTAGAAATTCTAAAGAATAAAATTAAACAAAAAAGTAACAGTAAAGTAAAATATACACTGATAAATGTCCAATTAAAAACTGTTTCAGGTATATATGTATGTTCTAGGTCAAAATTAGTGAGTTTCTTATTGTGGGATGATTTGAGAAATATTGACCTAGAAATGGTGAGGCTGTTTAAGAAAAATATTTACTACCCTTCCTGTTTACTTTTTTAATAGATGGAACTTTCTAATTGATTAAAAACAAAGTGGATTTATTTGAGAAACCTCAGGACAGAATAGCTTAACTTTCTATTATCTTTATGATTTCCAAACAGTCTCATAGTGTTCCTGCCACTATCTCACATATGTACATTTTTATTCTGTCTTCTAACACATCTGAAAGGCATTCTCAAAATGAGAAATCAGTCTCATTAACCCAAAAATTCAAGTTGTGTGCAAATTCCTAATGGAAAAGTTTGAAAGATTATCAAAAATACTATTTAAAGGAATTTATTTGGACTGGAGAGATGCACAGGGGTTAAGACTCTGCCTCACAAGCAGAAAGACCTGAGTTCAGATCCCACATCTCATTTTAAAAATGACAGAAAGAAATGGTGATGGCCTGCGCTTCCACCCTGGAAGGCAGAGCCTGGAGAATCCCTAAGGAAAGCAATAAGGAGGTAGAAGCAATTCAAGATGATTACTGAAGTCACCCTTGGTCCTCCACAGGGATACATACAGTGCCCTCTGATAAACACACACATACAAATAACATAATTTATTTAGTAATTCTGAGTGGCACAAAACTCTATAGTTAAAAAAATTACTGAGTTGTGAAGATGGCTCAGTGCTTAAAGTCTTTGCCTCATAAGCAAAAGGATCTGAGTTCAGATCCTTAGATATCATGCAAAAATACAGGGCAGAAATGGCAGTGACCTGCAGTTCCAGTCCTGGAAGGCAGAGCCTGGGAATCCCCACAGTAAATCGATAAGGTGGAAGAGCAATCCAGGATGGCTCCTGATGTCACCCTTGGCCCTCCACAGGCACACACACCTAAATGCCATCCTGTACATATACTGAACGCAACACACACACACACACACACACACACACACACACACACGATGCTGAGAATTTACACACGCAAAAAGAAAAAAGGAAGAGAAATAATTAAGGAAGGTAAGACACTGAAACAAAGGAAGGGCCAGGTAAAGTTCGGAGAAGAAACAATATTTATGCACACAGCAAAGAGAAGAGTCTCGTCAATACAATTACAAAGCTGGATGACTAGAAAGGAACACTCATGGGGAGGGGTCTAAATATTAAACACATTAACAACAACACAGATCCATTTTCCATAATGATATACATGCTTCAGTACATGGTCTATGCTAGTGGCTCTCAACAGGGAGCAATTTTGCCAACCCCCTTCCAGGAGACATTTGGCAGCATTAGAGTCAATATTAGCTGTCAGACTGAGGAGGCGTGCTACTGGCATCTGGTGGGCAGAGGCCAGGAAATGCTTCTAGACATCTCACAGGACATCCCCTAACAAGGAAGAAAATTACCCAACCCAAGATGTTAACACTGCTAAAGCTGAAATACCCTGAACCCGACTCCAGTACAAGCCCTTGCCTTACCAACGAGATAACTGAAAGATCGAGGTCCTTTTAAACTGGCTAACAAGACAGAGCAACAGGCCTCACAACAGCTCGTCCACGGCTTGGTTCACAGAGGACCCACATGCCGTAGTAGGAAACATGTTATCAGTTATCAAGTGTACGAACATTTTCATAAAGTGAAAAGATAAGCTGCCCTGCACCCAAAGCTGATACACTGCATAGCCTTTCTGGATACAGATCTACCAGACTCAAATCAAGAGTTATGGCTAATACCATTAAAAATGATACCCTTATTTATCAATATTAGATTTACCATTTGTTCAACTCAGTTATGCAACATGGCTCGGAAAAAAGAAAAAAAATTATAAAAAGATTGGCAAGATGATCTGCAAAACATTATGCACCTAGTTTTTCTTGAGACAGATATTCCATATTCCACTAGCTACAACCAATAGAGATCTGAATCCTGGGCAGAATCAATTCCTTTCATTCAAAATCAACTGCTAACTTCTTGTTCCTTTTGGTGCAAGTTACCTAACAGCAAATGAATAGCCCGAAGAACTTATACTTCCAACTGAAAAGGCACTTGTCTAAAATCTGCAGCGTATGTGACAGTAATAAAAGCTTTGGGTGTGTAGGACATCAATCTAAAGAAATGAAATCATGAGGATAGCTTTAAAACCCTGTACTTTGTGTTTGGTTAGGTTTGATATGAGTGTTTCATCTTGTGGACTCAAGGGACCCTCCCAACTCAGCATTGCAAGCAGCTGGGACAGAGATGCAGGCATGCCTCACCATACCCAGCTATTCTCTCTCTTGAATGCACAAAGGGGAAAGGATTATTCAGGAGGGAGGGGGCTTAATATTAAACATGTTAACAATAATATAGACCCATTTTCAACAACGATATACCCACTCCTGACCTCAAATATTTCAACTGGCAAAACTTAACTAAGATACCTTGTGCAGCCTGACACTGAAGCTCAGCGTGAAAAACATAAAGGGCTGTAAATACTGTTGTAAAAAAGTGAAAGGCCAAAGAGTTAATATTCCTAAGTTGAAAAGGCTTACTAAAGGAACATGAGCAGATAAATGAGCAGTATATGAATGAAAGATCATGAAAATGTAAGCATTCATGTAGCTACTACGTGAAACTTCAGTGAATGGAGTTTATATTTAATCAATACAGAGGAGAATGTTCCCCTGGTTGCCTGAGCCAGGATGCTCCCCTCAGTCACCTTTCCTGCCTAAGGCATTGGTCCAAACAGCAGAAGGGACAAAGCTTTGCAGAGATTCTGGCTTCAGAAGAAACCGACTTGAAGAGCAAACCATCAGGGGGGCCCCTGCAGCTTCCCAAGATAAAGTGGTCATGAAAATTTCATGCATTTGATTACACAAGCATTCTGGGGCCCTTTTAGGGGCTGTGGGTCTTTAAAATTTAAGTGACTCCAAAGTGAGACTGATTAGCCTCTGCTAAATTATAAGACTTGGTAAACGCAAGCAGCTCAACGGAGCACCATGCCCTAACTGCAAACCAGCAGCATGAAGTCAGTGTGCAGGCGCATGGTCCTCTTTCTATTCTAAGTCACCCAATCCCAATAAAATTAAGATACTTAGGACTTGCAGGAGAGATGCTCCCCATAACCCGACCCACGAAATTGTAAATCTGCCATTGAGTAATGGCTTCTAACTTCCTTGAGAAGGAAGAAAACTACTTTATCATAAACCTCAGTGAAAGAAGAGGTGAAAGCAAACCTTTACTTCCCCCACTGATGATTTTAACAATTCATAAACTGATGGGATAGTTCAGGTCACCCAGAGAGCACTAGTGAGTGAATGGGAAGATGCTTCCATAGATACAAATTTAAGTTAATGATGACAAAGTGGCTAAATTAGACATTATGTGCTTACAGAGGTGATATAAAACTAAATGATGGCAAGTATGCTTGGCATGCCTAGTCCATAGGAAATAAAAGAGATAAAGAACAAGATGACAACCCAACAAAACAGGTCATGACTGATAAGACTGTTAATATAGGAATAATGTATAATATATATTAATATATAGGTTAATATAAGATTATAGAAGAGAGTCATCTGGGGAACTTTTTATGGGATTAAGTGTTATCTACATTACTAGAGAATTATTAGGTATGCAGTACATGTTATTGTTGCAATTACATAACACAAGATTAAGAGGTACTCTGATGTAGATGTGCAATGATGTCTAGGCTATGCTTTGCATTCTTAATTTTAAAAAAGCAGTGAAAAGAAACAAATATTAGCATGCTGCTGACTATTGCCATTAAAATTTCACCAAGTTTGATGTACATTTGAAAACATTCATAAGGTTAAAAGTAAAAATAATCAGCTGGGAGTCACTCTAGTCATTCAAGAAAAAAAAAGTAACATATTGCATGTAATGCTTGAAAGATTTTAGCTGGGTGTGTTCTAACGCATCTTTAATTCCAGGACTCTGGAAACCAAGACAAAGAATCTCAAGTTCAAGACTAGCCTGTGCCACACAGAAAGATCCTATCTCCAAAAGATGAAGGGGAAAAAAGGGGAAACTGATGATTTTAATGATCTCAGTCAGGCAACAGCAATCAGCTTCTCTTGAGCTGGCGACATGTGTGTATCTGTATGCTGCTGAGAAAGAATGTTTAGAGTGAGGAAAAGGGCTCAGAAATAAGCTTGTTGAAGAATAACCCAAATAGACCACAGCGAACAGGTAGAATTAAATGAGAAAGGGAGGGATGTACATGCGCTGAATGAGTACAAGTTACAGTTCTGTCGACTTTTAAATTATGACAGATTTGTGAGTAAGACAAGAGAGAAACCCAATGAATGAGCCTCTAAAAAAAAAAAAAAGAATCTTTAAATAAGGAGAAAAGGGAAATACTACTTGAGAGAAAATAAACAGTAAATTTGAGAATACTTCCTCGTATACTAAAACTGCAGTTAACTGAATGCCACGTGCTTGAATATACTCCAAATAACAAGGGCACTCGATGTTCCCAGGACTAATGAGGTAAATTGCTCAAGGATACCATTCAAGAGATTAGCAGAAAGTGACCAATGGAGAGACTGGAAGGAGACTCTATTGCCCAGAAGAGGTGCGAAGCAAGTCACTTTTGGGGTGTTCTTAACATGAGAGAGAGGACTGAGCAAACCAGATTTTGGCTAGGATTTCCTCGGAGTGGCTGAAGCAGCAAACAAGGAAGCTGTACTGAAGATGGTCAGGAATTCGAGTTTAACAGTAACAATGACAAGAAGACAAATGGTAGAGAAAGAAAAGCTTGACAGATGGAAAGGGACTATACATACAGGAATGAGAAAGAAGGAGTAACAGTGGAGCATAAAAGTTGGTAAATTCCAGTCAGTAGAGCAATGTTCTGAAATGGGCTGGGGTAAGAAAAAGTGAGGATAGAGTATGGAAATGTAATCTGTCAAGTCTCTTTAAGACGTGAGTCATGGGGTGGTGGCATTTTAAGGTTTACAGAAATCAGAAAGTATAAAATGGTAATACTGAGAAGTGAGTATCTATAGGGTCATGTATCAACTGAAATAAGGGAGACAGGGCCACAGGCAAGTTACTTAAGATCTCTCAAGCCCCATTTTCTAATCCTATTTTTAATGTCATATCTAATTATCACACACTAACTTCAAAGGCTACTGCGCAGTTTAAAAGAAGGAGGAAAAAAGCTGTAATTGGCAATATGTCATATTTACTGGGTTGAACACTTTCTTATTGCAGCAAACTTAATCTCAGCACAACTTCCTCCTCGTTTTGTTCCTGTTACACACAAGCAGAAGCATATTATGCTCACACACAGGCACACTAAAATATGGTAAAAGAAAAACTAAGAGAATACTCTTCTTCATGAGAGGAAAAAGAAAATAGCTAATATGCATTCCAGTATCAACAGCAATCAAAAAGAATTTCACATTCTGGGAGTCAATGCAGACATCTTTAGGTGAAACTTACATAAAATAAACTTACTTATCCACTGCCAAAGACTAGAAACTATTCAAGGTTGGAAGGAATCAAAATGTTGCTGAATGTGCAAGAAACTTACACAGAGGAGAGAGAGAGAAAGGGAGAGAGGAGAAAGGGAGAGAGGAGAAAAGGAGAGAGGAGAAAGGGAGAGAGGGAGGGAGAGAGAGAATGGTAACCTTAAATAAAAAATACCCAGTGAGAGAGAGAGAGAATACAGTAACCTTTGAATAAAAAATACCCAACTATACAAGTGGGTGCAAGTACTTAAAACAAAGCTTATATATAACTAGGGAACTAGTCTCGGCTTCTAAAAAAAGAATCGTTAAGTAGGGAGAAAAGGGAAATACTTCTTGAAAGGAAATAGAGTAATAGTAAATTTGAGAATTGCTTCCTCATACACTAAAATTGCAGTAACTGAAACAAAGAGGAAAGAAGCAAAGTCATTGTCATTGGTATGTAAATTATTCCCATGAAGACCCAACCAAAAGTATCTGTTATAAAACATTAGGCTCTGGAATCAACCACTTAAGGTAGGTAACAGAGTTGGACAACACAATAAAGGACTCTCTGGGAATTGGGGGGGAGACACTGGGGGATGGGGAGGGAGGGAGGGGGAGCAGGGGGCTGGGGGGAGGAAGAGGGAGGGAGGAAACTGTTCTACCTATTAAGTTTGTATGAGCGGAAATAATAAAAAAAAGTATTAAAAATGGCTTCTGTTAAGGACCAAAGACTTATGAGGATAGTTCTTTGAGATACATTAAAGGACTAAAATCCAGAAGAGTAAGTTAAACTCTGACAGCCTGATATGCCACATCCACAAAAGGGTTTGATAAAGCCTCTTTTCCCACCTTTACACTGGAAACATAAAAAGGAGCTATTGTAGAAACACATATAAATCAAAGTTAATCTTGAATTTTGAGTTATCTGGAAAATCTCAAAACCTAAGACTTAGGTTGGGGCTATAGTTTAATGTTAGCATGATGATTTGGATGTAAGAAACCCTGGGCTCAATTCCTAGTACCATATAAAATGAGATTTAACTAAGCACTTTAGATTCTCTAGTGTGGATGGACACACACATAGTTTTCTGAAATATATCACATTTGGTCTCAAATAATTTCCAAATAAAAGGACTAGCACACAAGTAAAAGAAAACCAAACATAGAAGGACATGAGAAGATGATCAAAAATGACAGAAACAAACAAGTTAGATTCATAGGAGTTGCAGGTATTGGCATTATCAAACATAAGGCTTAAATTATGCTTATTATAACAAAACTAGCACCCCAAAATAATCACAGTAATAATTTTGAAACAATTAAAAGCAACCAAGTATGACCATATGCTATTTAATGGCAAGTTTTAAGAAATGTACTATTCTGTAAACATCATAGAGTGGAAAGTAAAACGTCTATGACTCACTATACAGTACAATCCATTATATATGTGCTTTGTGGATGACACTAATATGCACCAAACAACTATACATTAAGAAATCAGGTAATTACTAAAAATGCAAAAACTGAAGTTAATTCATGGATTGTATGTAGCAGCTGATGGAGACTTGAAAGAATGAACAAAAGACTGGAGAGGGAGGCAGAATGAAGAGAACGGGTAGTACAGAGGATACAGCGAGATGGTCCAAGAATCAACAGCTCATTGGCATTCCAGAGAGGAAGAAGCACTATTGGCACAGTGGAAAAATGTCCAAAAATGGTAAAAATGTCTACCTACACATTTCATCACTTCACTTATTTCTTGTTGAAAAATCAAAAGACAAAGGGAAAATTGAAAGCATCTCCAGGGATAAGGACTACCTTCAAGGAAGCAAAAGTAAATGTATGGCTTCATTCTGAGAAAAATAGAACCTGAAAAAACAATCTGTATCTCTAAGGGACAGAAAGATAGTTGGCTGTCAGCCACCGAATTCTACTGTAGAGACAGAATCCTTCAAGAACAAACGTGAGAGCTGGAGAGATGGGGTTAAGGCTCTGTACAGTAAGCAGAAGTACCTGAATTTCAGATCCTACATAAAAACACCAGGTAGAAATGGCGGTGGTTTGCATTTCAAGCTCTGGAAATCATACCATTGGAAAAAGCAAAAAGGAGGTGGAGGCAAACCAGGATGATGTCCAAAGTCACCTTTGAGTCACTGTCCACAGGACAGTGTCCTCTGAGACACACATGCAAAAAATTTTTTAAAAATTTTTAAAAGGATGAACATGAAATATACCCTTTAAACAAATGAATAGAGTTCACATATTTCAGAAGACCCTCACTGAGAAATCATATAGCTAAAGAAAACTGAGTCAAGACAAGATAGAGTTTTACATATACAGAAGAATGGAATGAAAAAATCATGAAAATATAAGCAAGTGTATGAAATCTAAAGGAACACTGACTTACAAAACAGATATATCTTTGGAGTTTACAATACATAAAAATTACAGAACAGCAACTACATGTATGCTGGTAGGTAAGTAAAGGGAGCTAGTATTTTAATGTACTTGCTTCAAATAGAATATAAAATTACCATTCATCCCAACAATTTCATAAATGAAGGATACATGCTGGAAGCTATGGTAATTTTGAAAAGAACAAAAAAATGTGTACCAGAACAAAAGTAAACTGATACAAAAAACGGTTAGGGGAAGAAATGGAATGCTGTACTGGAGATATCCAAAACCTAGCAATTACATTAAGCTTACATGAGTTAAAGACTTCAAACAACAAGAATGATAACCAGCCTAGATCACCAAAAAGGCTATATGCATACATGCTGCTTTCAAGAAGCCCATCTAAAACCTACAACAGAAAGGTTAAAAATAATAGAAAATATATGTCATGAACATAGCCAAAAAATCATTTTATAGTTAGTTTCAGATAAATGTCAAAGAAGAAGCACAACTAGAGTTTAAGAGTCACTCTATACTCAGAACAGGTAAAATCTGTCAAATTTGCACACATAATAACATGGCCTCAAATTACATGCAAAACACAACAAAAGTTCATAATTTACTTGGAGAAATAATCTTATAGATAAAATTTAAAAATTTAAAAATTAAAAAATAACTTAAGTTAATTTTAGTTATCTCAGTAGTTGAAATAAAAACCTCTCCACAAAAAATTAGTGAGAATACAACACAATTAACAAACAGGATCAAGAGCTGAAGATGGCAGCGATATAAAGCTACAAAATATATATGCTTTTTAGGTTTTTAAAGTTTTCATATACTTAGAAAACCTGACCCATGTGCTGAGCCGAAAGAAAATCTCAAGAAATTTTTGACTGAAAACATTTACAAGTTCTCAGATAAAAATAAAGCCACAAAGCAATTGTACCAAATACACAGAAAATGCTCATGTTAATAAAAATTAAGAAATACACTTTTAAGTTAACCTAGGGAACAAAACAGAAAAGTCAGGCATGGTAATGTCTGTAATCCTATTATTTTGAATGAAGACTAAGGTGGGAGGATCAAGAGTTCAAAAACAAGCCTGGGCTACATGGCAAGGCTGTATTTCATAACAAAACAACAGAGTAGAAGGCATTGTAGAGTAGTAAAAACATTACATATCAAAAATCTCAAGATGGGGCAGGAGAGATGGCTCAGCTGTAAAACAAAAGGACCTGAGTTTGGATCGTCATATCCCACCAAAAAATAAATGCTAGGCAGAATTGGCAATGGTCTACACTTCTAGTTCTAGAGCCTGGAAAACCCCAGAGCAATGCAATAAAGAGGTAGAACAATCAAGAATGACTCCTTATGTTAACCTGGGAATTCCACAGGCACACACACTCAAGTGCCCTTTCCACACACACACACACACACACACACACACACACACACACACACATATAGATCTCAAGATGCTGGTAAAGCTATACTTCAATGAGAAACACTTGGTTTTAATGTTAGAAAGGACATGAGTATAAATGAATACCCATCTATCCATTTCAGCAAGAAAAAAAATAATCAACAAGGAAGTAAAAAGAAAATAAAAGGTCATGTAAATGAAAAAGGAAGGTGGGAGGAGAGAGTAACAGTGTACATGTGACATGAAAGCAGAAGGGAGCACCGTTTGCTGTGTGGAAGAAGACCAGCTAAATAAAGTGGGTGCAGGAATAAGGAAAGGCAGTGCAGGAGGTAAGACTAGGAACAAAATAAAATACCACATATGTATGAAAAGGACACAGTAAAATGCATTACTTTGCATGCAGTTTTTTTAAAAATAAGAAAAAGAACGAAATTCACATGCCCAGTAACAAGAATAAAGATCCAAGAAAAATAAAACAAATGTTCAGCTAAAACCTTGCACACAAATGTTTATACCAACATTATTAATAAGTCTAAAAGTCTAAAATATGTTTATTAACTGATGCATAAATGAAAAATGGTATATGCATACAATTGTAATTACTTGGCAATTAAGAACAAATGAATGACTAATACATTCTGTAACATAGGTGACCCTTAAGGATGCTCCAGGGATGGGGGGGCACTGGGGGATGGGGAGGGAGGGGAGGAGGTAGCAGGAGGGTGGGGGGAGGCAGAGGGAGGGAGGGAACCAGTGTTCCTGTTAAGTTTGTATGAGCAGAAATGATAATAATAAAAAAAGAAATAAATATAAAATGTAAAAGGTATACAGAATATAATCTACAATTCAGACTACAAAAAGCAAAATAGTTTTAAAGTTTTTAAATAAAATGAATGATTTTTGTATGAAAAAAAAAACATAGGTGGCTCTTGAATATATGCTATAAAAGTCAGTAAACCAAAGACTAGTTGTCCCCTGAGACCAATTACATTAACATGTCTAAATAGGGAAATTTTTTTGAGAGGCTCTCCCTATATGTCTTGAATTAACAATAAACTCTTATCAACTTTCAGCTTAGTTTCCAAGTGATGAATAGCAATACAATAGCAATACATTTGCAATTCATATGACAAGGACAAACTTTTACAAAAATCCAATTCACCAAAACAGAATATAATATATACGATACATAATATAAAAATAAATTAGTATTTTAGTACAATTGAACCAGTTATTAAAGTTTCCCATAAAGAGAGCTTTGTCTGCATGACTTCATTCCTGAGTTCTATCACACATTTAAAGAGCTAAAACCAATTTATAACTCTTGTAGTAAAAACAAAACCAAAAAAGATATATTCCTTAATTCATTTTATAAGACTATCAAAATCTGATGAGGACACAAGAAAACCAAATTAGAAAACCAAATTATAGACAATATTACTCATGAACAGAGATCCAAAATGCTTTGGTAAAAGAAAAATGTCATATTGACTATGCTGGGTTCAAAAGGTGACTTAGTCACAGGAAATCAATATAATTTGATTTGAGCAATAAAATCATATGGTTATCTTAACGGGAATAGTATCTGATAAAATTCAATTAGCCATTCACAATATAAGCTATTTGCAAACTAAGAACAGATTGAAATTTCCTTAATTTTATGTCTAGGAAGAAGACTAAAGCAAATATTGGTGCAGAAATGTTTGGCAGGTTTCCCTTGAGAAAAGGAACAAGACTGGTACCACTAACCCGCCTCTATCCAGTATCACAGCTAAACTGTGGCAGCAGAGGAAAATGAGAAGCAAAATTAAACAATTTGAAAGGATGAAAAAAGATTTCTTTATTGGCAGATAAGAAAACTGACTAACTTAGCAAAAAGTTCTAAACAAAAGCACCATTGTAATAAAAGTTTAGCTGAATGGCTATATCCAAGGTCAACATTAAAAGCATAAGCAAAAAGTCTACATTCATCACATGAAAAATATCAGTATCTATGAAAAAACAATCAAAAGTTTCTGGACTTTCTGGAGAATATTTAAATTTTATTGAGAAAAAATAAAGAGATCCTAAATAAACAAAATAAGTCATGTTCCATGTTCTTGAAATAGAAAACATTATATAAATGTCCTGTCTTCCCAAATTGTTCTTTAAGGTCCACACAATTACAATCAAAACAGTACTAGACTATGTGTATGTTTGTAGAAAATAACAAGATGACACTAAAATTCACATGCAAGTGCAAAAGACTGAGAACAGCCAAAATGTTCTAAGGACAAGGTGAAAAAACTTGTTCTACTGACTACTGAGATTTAGTATGAAGTTGTAATAAATGGGACAATGTGATTATCAGAAAAAGGAGAGATAAAACAACAGACCACTGAAACAAAACAGACAGCATAAAACATACGGAAAATTAATTAGTGTTCCAGACATGTAGCTATATATATGGGAGAAAAAAGGACACACAACACCCAGCTTGGGTAGTCACTACATCTGTACAAGAAGTCAAAGCCATAAAGGTTCCAGAAGACCAGACAAAAATATCCTCACAATCAAGGGATAAGAAAAAATGATTGAAACTGATCTAAGCCCATGTCTCCTTTAAACATGAAGGAAAATATTCACTGCATTTACAGTGAGAACTCTTGCTTTCTGAAGACGCATGAAAAATGCAAAGGTGTGTTACACAATGAGAATGTATTGGCAATCGGCAAGGGCTAATTCCCTACAAGTCAGTAAGTCAAGAGAGACGGGGATGGACATGTTTTTGAAGGAATTCTACCCACGATAATTACAAAAGCACAAACTCCTACCTGTGAGCACTGACAGTGAAATACAAATATAAACCCTGAGACTTACATGAAAAGCTATACACATCATATTAATGTAACTAATATAAATATATAAATATAAATAATGTAAATAATTTCCAAGTGTTCATATTTCAAAAACAATTGACTTATTTCTCATATGAGCTGAGCACTCGGGGAGTAATCATCAATGAAAATTTCTGGGGCCAGTGAGATAGCTAAGCAGGAGTACCTGTTCCTAAACATGGAATGTCGTTTGATCCCCGGAAGCCCACATCACGGAATGAGAGAACCAACTTTGGAAAAGTTGTCCTCTGACCTCCACATGTACACCTTGCATGTGCATGTACATATTCATTCTCATTCTCTCCCCTCTCTCTCTCTCTCTCTCTCTCTCTCTCTCTCCTTCCCTCCGCCCCTCTTCCTCTCCATCTGCTGTCTCTCCATAAATAAATATTAAAAGGAAATTCTGTCTGCTCATCCTGAGAACTACTTCAACTACAATATCCATTGATAGTATAATGATAGATTAACATAAGGAAAGAGCACACAGTTGTGAGACTAGTTTACAACTACACAGATTTATTTCACATTCACCATTTTATATATAGAGAGTATGATATGACTCCATTTATATAAGAATCATGTGTGAAACTGTCAAAGAATAAAAGTGAATACAGTACAAATGTAGGCAAAACTAGTATGTGGGGTTAAAAATCAAGAAAATAACTAGGAGCTTTGAGCAGTGGCAGTATCGTAGCCAATGAGGTTTATCCGAGGCGCAATTATTGCTAATTGAAAACTTTTCCCAATACCCCGCCGTGACGACTTGAAATATAGTCGGCACTGGCAAAAAAAAAAAAAAATTACAGATGGGTGGCAGAGTTGAGTAAGTAAGACTTCAAAGTGGCTGATAAAATTCAATTTATTGACCTGGGTGCTGGTATACAAATGTGTTGGGCTTATGGAAACTTGTCAAGTTGTTCACTACTGATAATATGTACTTTCTGCCTATCAATGTCATTAAAAATTTTTTGGTTCTCTTTTTTTAAGTGTGGAGGAATACACTTGCAAAATTATTCAAAAACATGAGAGCAAAAATCTTGAGGTCCAATGCTTCAGGTCATAGCACAAAGATCAAATATCTAACAAACATGTCAAAAGCAATACATCAAGTTACCAAAACATTCATAAGATGTCAAACCAACTAGTGACTCCCAAACTTAATAACAATGTTGGTTAGAAAGTGTTTGAATCTAGTAGGAGAAATTGTCATATCTAAGTGCAATGACAGATACTGAGTCGTAAAGATCTACGAAAAAAATTCCTTACAGTTTTCTGTTGAAAGGGCTTTTAGATCTTAGAAATTAATGGATCTGTGGACACGACCAGTTAAATACTCTAATTTTACAAATCATGAAACCAATGACCTTTGAAGTTGGATGATTAATTCAAGGTCATAAAAACACTAAGTATAAAGCAACTAAAATTACTGAAATAAATTTACCCCTCCCAAATTTCTAAGTTCTAGGGGATTTCCACTCACTCATTGAGTTTGTTTATTGGTAGTGTCCCTGAACACACACATCTTCAATTGAAACATTTCCATTCAACCAACCCAAATTTCTTTGCCATCCATGACTAATAGCCAAAAGTTATTTCTGTGACAGAAAAGATAAGACTTTCTAAAAGTAAAGTTCTTGATGTGCAACCTACCAGATAACTTTCTGTTTACAGTATAACTTTGACATCAAACTTAAAGCACATATGAAAATTCAGAATAATAACAGCACCTGCACATAGTGTAGCCCTGAAAAAGATTTGGAAAGCAAAAGGCTGCTGTGGGCATGAACTAAACCAGAGATTCCCTAAAAGCTCATATAAACAAATGTGTTATGTTATTGGGACTAAATTATCATTCTAGTTTAATACTAATTTCTGATTAAATCAATCATAATTCCTAAACAAGTAAATTCTCCAATTCATCCCAATTTCTTTCTATATCCACAAATGGGCATGCTTAAGCATTCTTAAGAATGTTTTGTCATTTCGAAGTTAAGTCCATCAAAAGCCAACAGTACATAATGATAACCAATTTATTTCTGTGAAGTTTTGAATTTCAAAGGCGATTTAGTCTCAACTCAAACCCACTGGGTTCTTTACACTATCACAGGACTCTCTCTTTTTACTTTGAACCATAAAGGTCAATGCCAATATGAATCCCTATCTTTGCCAACTGCAGAAACACCTAACCTTTTAGGACCTGCATAAAATTGAAAAATAAATCAGAAAAGTTTTATAGCCACAGAAATTTTTTCACAAAAGAGCTGGAGGGATCAAGGACATAAATACAAATAATTCAAAATGACTCAACAACAAAATGCAACATAACATCTTAAAGCACAAACATGCCATGGAAAGCCATGAAAAACCAATGAACTTTGCGTTTTTAGCAATTATCACAGTTGTAATAAATGTACCAGGGTTGGGTAAAGAATACATGGAAAAGCTGTATTATCTTTGCAATTTTACTGTACATCTAAAACTATTCCAAGAAAAAAGCTTATTTTAAAAAGAAATGCCTTTGCCAAAATGGCCAGAAGCTGAGAAACACATACCTAAATAGGACACAGAGACAGGACTTATCCTATCCTCAGCCTCCGCCAGATAAGAAAACCTTCTTCTCAAGGATAGCACCGCCCATGCAGAGGGAGAGCCCAAGGCCCCATCTCAAAGACTACATTCATAATCTGTGTGTACCTGATGTACTACAGGGTGCAGGTTCTTGCTGATACAATGTCAGAAACAAAAATTGGTTCTTACAGAGTGAATAGTATTGTAGCTCAGATATGCCAGGCTGCCCTGGGAATCCAGACACTATGTATATTTTTCCCCTGTGGGAAAATTGTGCTGATTTTAAAATAAGACAAAGTCTTACAAAGACCTTATGGAAATTGCGGCTCCCTCCGCACAGACTGTTACAGACTCTAACCTTCTAGATGCCAACATCATTCAAGTTAATAAAGGCGCTGCAGTTACTCAGTCCAGTTTTGCTCATACATCAAAGAGGCATAATTCTTTCTACTTACCATGATAGGAATAGTGTTACTGAAAAAAAGAATTTAGCTTAATATTCTATGGATTTCTTGCACTATAACCAATGGTGGATGGACCTAGCAGTTAATATACTCATCTCCCTGACCCCCTCAATAAATTTTGCCTATAAAAGTTTGCTATTAAGTGAATAAATCTTTTACAGCTACCCCAAACCAGGAGGAGAATCATCTCAAAGAAGAGTCTGAAGAAGTAATGGTAGCACCAACAATGAAAAATTGTTAATTATCAGTGGCTCTGAACACTTAGCACTGCTAGGCATGTTTAAAATACAATACATCCTCTGGCCCATTTAATCCTGACACGAGGTAAATACCATATTATCCTCATTTCAAAAATGAGGAAACAGGTCAGAGATGAAGCAATTTTCCCCAAAGCACAGAACTACTTAGTGTCAGTAGATCTATTTGCACACTTTAACAATACAGATCATGTTTTTAACCACCACAGTCTGTGAGGGTGCAAAACTCAAATGAAATTTTTTTATTCCCCCCAGCAAAAAAAGGCTTGGAGCATCCCCCCTCCAAGAATTATCTTACCTTCCATTGGAAATGTTTAATCTTGAAGATTAAACACATTTATGGACAACAAATTACAATGTATTTGCCTTTGCTTTTCTGACTTTGAAGTGTCTCTTCGAACTCTCCGAATACTGCAAACAGTAGTAATAGCATGTTACTCCATGCACTAATAAAATTTCATTTTAAAGCCTTCAGGTAAAACCCACTGTCCATGTTTACCACTAAGTAAACCAGAATAAACGAACGGCAGGACTTGCAAAATCTGTGAACAGTTCCTCAACATCAGCAAGAAATAGTGGGAACAAGATATTCTTTTCATGACAAACTAGCAACAGATTATTAAGATGAGATGGACTGAACACAGCTTTTATCTCAAAATGTGTACCCAAATTCAGAAGCTTCCCCGCCTGTACATCTGCCCACTGGAGGGCCACAGGTACCCCAAAATGGTCCACACATGCAGAGGGACATGAGAACAGGAGGGACATGGCTGCACTGGTGAATGGTAAGGAGGGTGGGAGAGGCTGGGAGTATTGTTAGAAAGTGCAAATAGTTAGATCTACTAAGTAGCTCTGTGCTTCAACTTCTAGAGCTTCCCGCGGATCAAGGCTGGGGCAAGCCACAGCAGAAGAAAAAGCATTCTAGTTATCCTAATTCTACTTTTAATTAGGTGGAGTAAGAGCTTTTTAACTACACCTCTCTTACCCTACTAAGTCATCTGAGTTCGGACCCTGGCAAACAGGCTTACAGGCTCTGTAGCCCACTACATCCGACCTCATTCTCCCTGCAAGCCAACTGTGTAAAGGAGAACCGAAGGAAGGATCCAGGTAATGACAGGAACAGTATCGTAAAGAGAGGAAAAATAACACCAGAAGTTTTAAGCAGGAAGGGACTGAAGAACTAAATAGTAAGTTAGCAGAGTTGTCAATGAGTTAAAGACAGAAATACATGCAGATATTTACAATCTGGTTGGACAGTCCCAGGTATTTTATCAGCTCTATTTCACTTTTAGACAAATATTTGTGGCCATGGATGGTAACTTGGGTTTTATTATGCATGAAAATAAACTTCAGGATACACAGAAGATAATTTTCCTAGTGTGTTTCCTTTATGTAGTGATGATGGAAATGTCTTTTAAAAGGCTTCATATTTACTTGGAAGGGAGTTACATTGCCATTTGTAATTGTTTCATTCTACTAGCTAAAAAAGAATAATTACCTTCCCAAGTGAAGTATTTTTAACTCTTTCTTGGGAGTAATTAAAACTTTGCTCCTTCAGCCCAAAGATTCTCTGTCAAAATTACAAGATATTATCTACAGCACAATCTCACGCTTCATATAACAAACGCCCTGACATATACTCAGAGGAACACAGATATTCTTTTTCCATATCCATGAGACATAGGCTAGTTCACCTACAGCTCCTAATAAAATTTACTTCTTTAAAATATGGAATAGCAAATTCCAAATTCTGTAACAACATTTGCAGGATTTCCTGCCAAAGATAATTAACTACACTGGTGAACATGACCAAATGACTTGCTAGAGGGTAAGCACCACCTAAGTGTCTCTCACACACACACACACACACACACACACCCCTCAAATTATATGACTGTCCATACAGTTGAACTCCTATCCAGACATGGGGCCTCTCTCTTGAGCAGAGATAAGAGCCAGGCTGACAGGCTCAACAGCACATGACAGATGCACCAGCAGAGACCTCCACCAACCTAACAATATTCCAGTGAGTTCAGCAACATCCCTGACATTTCTCTGAAACCTCAAAAGCCTGTCAATTCCTAGCATTGTAAGAGAGGATACTGCTTGCCAGGATATCAGCTGTATTTACTGCAAAACAAGATCTAGCTCCAAATCTTTAGACCAAGTACTCCACCGATGTCTGAGAGAGTAGAGGAAATATATGTATTACCACCATCTCTCATAAAGCAATTTGGAGCCCAATTTCAAACACTATTTAGGATCAGAATAAATAAAATATTCATCTTTGAATTCTCTTGAGCATGCTGACACAGGAGATAAAGTTACTGAACACATGGATTTCAGGTAGGTCTCTACTAGCTATGTGGAATCTTTATCCATCAGCAAAATTCTGCTCAAATGCTACGTCCAACTAGCAAACTGACACATCTGAAAGGGGGAAAAATGAACTTGGAGATTATCTAGAAGTAAGGACACTAGCAACTTTCAAAATTACAAACAGAACTGAATGTTTTTTTAAAGCAAAATTTTACATTTTCGAAATACCTTGTGTCAGCACATAGTTTTGCAGATAAGGTAGGAGAAAAATATGTTCTACACTGGCACACCAGAGTTTAAGTTCGTGCATTGCAATTTACCAACTACATAACCTCATAACTACGTAAGTTACAGAAGGATACTGAGAGCTAGTGTCGTCATCTGTGCAAAGGGATAACTATCTTTCGCACAAGGTAGCTATAAGGATTAGATTGAAATGCACACTTGCCACCAAGCCCCGTGCCTGTATATACTCAATGTTAGCTCAGTTTACTCCAACACAAACTGTACAGGGTGGTCTCTAACTAAAAAAGAAGAATATGTCAAACATAAGAAAATTCATGGTGACTGAACATGGATTATGTTGTCATGTGTAGCCAGAGAAATCATGTAGTCAGTATCTACCTTCACTGAAGTCTTAACTTTCCCTTGCTTACGTCAGTTATAGGCCAGAGGGAGACTTATAAGGTTGCAGAAATTCTTATCATACTCTCTGATTTAAGATAATGTGTAGAACAGTGCTCATACACACGCGCCGCACACACACACAAAAAGCATCATCATAAAAGTTACCATGATGGACGATGTCCTTTTTATAATTTACCACTACTCAAACTTAAAACTCGCATCTCAAATAAAAAAAAAACTGTTTTGATGAAAACGTTTACTTTTCACACAACTTCTTGTGTAGCATTGCAAATGACTTGTAAAGCAAAGAAAAAAGTACACGCGCCGACCCTCCCCAATGAAAAGACGTGCAAAGCAAATTCCATCACATCGTTCCTAGTCGTTCCTGCTCCTTAAAAACTCCAGTTAAAAATTCGTCCGTAAAGACCCGCTAAAATTGACAAACACGCCGAACACTGAAAAGTCTCACCTGGACCAAAGACCGCACATCCTCTCCAAGGACTTAAGTGTTCTATTTCAGCAAAGCCGTGAAGTGCTTCGATGCTAACACATCCACGGCCCCAACTTTTTCCTAAGCAGCTTACAGATGCGCGCTTCACCTAGTCTGCATCCCACCGCCCACCGCCCACTGCCCGCTCGCACGCCCCGAAGAAACGAAATCCCGCTTCAACGCACTTTTTGAGCAGATGCGCGATTCTACGCTGGAAAGTATCTGGGTATGGAACTCTGATCTCGGTGCACCTCAAAGGGCAGCTTTGTGGGAGCGCCTTGCAATGACGGGTATGTTTTCTCCTGCTCCACACCTGCCTACAGTTCTTTGCAACCCCCGTCCGCAGCCATCATTACTATTACTACGAATCCGGGGCGCGCGTCAACACCTCCAGCCGAGCCGACCTCGGTCCGGCTGCTCCGGCTCCCCAGCACACCTGGCAGGCTTGCGAAGCCGGTCCCCCGGGGTTCACAGTCGCCCATGTCCAGGCACCTCGGAGGAAGCGCATCCTCGGACCCCGGGCTGGGGGGCCAGTGCTCGCCGAGCCTCTCCCCCACCCCCGCAGCCACTCCCTCTCTCTCTCTTCCTCGCTCTCCCCCCTTCGGCCTCCCGTGCTTTCGGGGCGTCCCGGGCGAGCGGCGACGCGACAGGCCCGGCGCAGACCTCCCGCACCCCACACCTCCCCGCGGCGGCGCGAGCGCGAGGCCGGGCCGAGCCCCCCGCGCAGCCGGCGGCCGCGCACACGCCCCGCGTGCCGAGCCGAGGGTCACCCGGACGACCCCGACGCTCTACCCGAGCTCCAAGCTCGGCAGGTGCCGGGGCTCCCGGGGCGCACTCACCCGAGAGCTCCGATCCGCCGCCCCGCCCGTCGCCGGCTCCCGCCGGGGGGTCCGTGCCGGCGCCGCTTCCCGGCCGACCCCCCTGGGGTGCGCGCCACGCCGAGTCGAGATCCGGTGTGAGCCGCCGCCGCCGCCGCCCCCTTGCCTCCCTCCTCCCTCGCCGCGTCCCTCCCACCAGGCCCGCCTCGCAGTTCCTGGATCCGGTCTGGGCCGGAGCTCGGCCAGCCAGCGCGGGGCTTCGGGGCTTCCGTCGGCGCCGTCGCTCGCCAGGCACAAAGATGGCCGCGCCGGGGGCGCCCGAGCGATCTCGCGAGGTTTCCGGGAGGGCGGGGCCCCGGGAAAGGCGATCGCCGACCCCCCCGCCGCTCGGAGCGGGGACCCGGGGACGAGAACGGGGAGAACGGGCGCGATCGCGCCTGCGCGGGACCGTGGGACCAAGCAGACTCCGGACGGCCCTGGAGGGAGTCACGGGAGAGTCGGGACGTTGTCCAGGGTCCTCCGAGGCGCGAGCGGGGTACCCCACTGAAACCCGGCTAAGGGCTTGGCGGACCAGGGGGCCAGCGGGAGAGGCGTCCAGGAAGGCTGGGCATCCCTCGGAATCCCCAGAAGCCAGCACAGCCCAGTACTCCAGCATTTAGGAACCCCGGCTCTCCCCCCTTTCACTGCAAGAGCTCCGGGTGTCTTTAGGAGCAGGTCCCCCCAGTTGACAAACGCTGCCCTCACGTCACCCTAACTTTTCCATGTTGGTGCTAAGTAAGCCTTCCAAACTTTGCGCACCCAACTCCTTTTCCTTTAGTTTTCCTTTTCCTGCCCATTCATACAGCCAAATGGGTGCTGCTCAAGTTCCGAGGTGCCAACTGCTGACGAAGCAGATGTGCTCTGACGACACAGCATCTATTTAGTCTGAGACAGTGAGGAGTGAGAAAAATATCAGTGACGACACTTTAGCATAGTAAGTTCTGTGATATAAAAGAGAAGAAAAATCTGAAACATGGAGGGAGGATTCCATGAAAAGTCCTCAGGAAAAAAAACCTGAAAGTAGACCTACCGTATGATCTGCCTTTGTCAGTTCTGTGTATGTACCCTAAATATTTTTATGTATACCACATCCATGTTTACTATAGTGCTGTATGTCAAGATATGGAACTATCACAGATGCGTGTTCAAACAACACAGGATAAAGAAAATATGGCATATATACAGTTTTATTCAACTATAGGGAAAAGTGACTGTGTCATTTGCAGGAAAAAATGGATGGGACAGGAGATCATCATGTTACATGAAATAAGCCTCATTCAGAAAGACAAATATCTCATGTTTCTCTTGTACTCAGGATGTAGATTTTAAAAGGTACACGTGTGATAGATAGATATATGACATGAAACTAGGACTGTGTGGAAGGACAAAATGGCCTTAAAGTGAGTGGAAGATGGAAGAGAACAGAAGGAAAAAAGAAAGGCAATTTATGTGTTCTCTCATATGCAGAATCTATATTTAAGTACATATATACCCATCCATCCATATATACATACATATATATGTCTCTGTGTATGACATGAAAACTGGAGATAAAGGACCAGCAGGAGGGGGAGAGACAATTAAAATGGGGAAAAATAAGAGCAAGGTATAAAATGTAATTATGACTAAAAATCCCAGTGTTTTGTTTGCTTATTTAAAATTAATAATATTGGAAGAAAATACCTCATGCAAGAAATTTTTCAGGGTTATCTAATAGAATTTTGTCTAAAGAATTGGGCAGGGTGATATCAAGAAACAAACTGATTTTTAAAATAATGTAATATAAAATTATTAGGCAGCAGGAGAGTCCACAGAACATGTGGTACCACAACAGGTGATTCAATGGTTATTCCTGATTGCAAACTTGATGTTGTCTTTGAGGAGGGCTCATGACACTGGAGTGACAAGTGTGGAATAGTTGGAAATGATTCGAATATTGCTAGGGGAAAGGAGCACACTTCTCTAAGACCTTTCAATCTGGGAATGAGAATGGGAATGAGAATGAGACTTGTGGACTAGAGCTGACCTTGATCCACATCTTGAAGCAAAGTAACTCCATCATCAAGAGCTACTCATTCTGGAAGACACACCTCTTCAGAAAGGGAAGGAACCTGATGTGTGGCTTCTGTTCTCTCAAAGATCTAGTGTGATGATACCCTTTTGCACCATGCCCCCCATTCTGCCATTAGGGGATAGGGTTAGGTTCTGGGATGGGGCTAGGTTCTTTCTCTGCATGTGGCAATTTCAATTTGAAGGAAGACCTGTTAAGGCTCATGAACCTTTAAAGTGAAGCATATTGTGCTATATGGAGGCTCATGAAGTCTCTGAAGGTTCTTCTAATTAATGAGATTGGAAAGGGGTCTTCCCAAGGTGAAGAAAGCTGCAAACAACTGCTGGGGGAAGCCACACTGACCCGACAAGGAGTCTGAGGAAGATTCCCTGAGGAGCCTAGGAGTCTGGGGGAGACTCTCAAACAAGCTGAGTCAGCTACAATGATGTAGCTTCCATGAGTCTCACTAAGGCTGGGGTGGGCTATTTGGTGGTATAGTCATCCCTGCTCCTGAAAGTACCCTCACCCATACACCTATACATAAACTCGTTTTGTCGCTGAATCCCTATGTGGGGTGAATAAATGTCTGTATAGAATCTCCCCAGGAAAAGTCACGCATGACAGAGCCAAGGACCCTGCCACACACCCTGCATGGAGAAGATTATTATTATTGTAAACGCAGCTGTACAAAAACCTTCTTTGAGATCAGATTTCATGATATAAGTTACAGCCAACTTACAAATTCTTTAGTAAGAAATAGATGCTTATTGTAGTACTGTGGTGAACATTTACTTACAGCAAAGACAAACAATACAGCAGCTCTGCTCTAGAACATAAACTGGAGTTACTCACTCTGTCTTCTAGCTCCAACATCCCTAGAGGGTTGTACAAATTATCTGTGATAGTTAATCCTGGGTGTCAACTTGACCACACCTGGCATTAACTAAGATCAGCTATCAGACTATCTGAAGAGATTATCCAGATCAATACATTTACAATACAAACACCAGCCCTAGATCTGATTGAACCTCCCAGTAGCAGACCAGATAAAAGGAACCACAGAACAGACGACTTAGAAGAGAGAATCTCCAAAGCTGTGCTAGAAAACTCTCTTCCCTCCTGCCACCCGGCTTCTTTGACTCTCCAGGAATCCTCCAGCTTTCAGGCGTCACCCACTGGCCTACTGGACTGAGCAGCTCTGAGCCTCCAGGATGTTTGCAGTGACGTAGCTGCCTCCAGCTTCAGCCACCAGCCATGCTGCCTCTGCCGTGAAAGACTGTTTCTTCCCTCTGGAACTGTAAGCTGAATAAATCTGCCTTTGTCCCATAAGTTGCTTGACTTTGAATGCTCTCTCACAGCAACAGTTCAGAGTAACTCAGCACATCGCATCCTCTCATCAGGAAGGTGAAGACTACTCATTACCTTCAAAAGCATAGCCAGAAGTTGTGAATACGATTTGTATTCCCAACCAAGAACTGAATCACATTGCTACATCTACCTGCAACAGAGATCAAGAAATATGCTCTTATTCTGTCCTGCACCTAAATGAAAATTCTATGATACTTGAGAAAGATTTGGGGGCAGGGATGACAATAATTAACCACCATAGACACGCACCATCTAAAACAATTAAGCCCCCAAACTTAACTTGAAATTATGCTGTGTCCTCTCTCCCAGTTGGGTCCTGTCAGCAATGAGAAGCTTAAAATACAGAAAAAAGGGTACCCTTTGTCTTTTTTCACTTTTTCCCCTTAGGACTGTACTTATCTCCAGTCTGTCTAGCAGACCTTAGCTGCTTCTCCAAGAGTGGAGAAGAGGAGAATAAAGTTGGCCAGGTTACCATGTCACTGGTACTATCAGAGGATGGCTTTGTCCTTTACACGTGACAGATGCTTAATATTGTCCCGCTCTTTTTTGATTTGTTTAATATTTTACGATTTTTATTTCTCAGCCTTTCAGTAGCACACCCTGGACACAAATTACGTATTTTGCTCCACTGAGCCTCTCTCCTCAACCCCTGCTGGTCTTTACTTTTCAGTGCTGCTGTAAAATTCTACTCTTAATTGTTAGTGCTTTAGAATCAGTGGCATCCAAATGCTGGCTTCCTCATAGACACACACGATTCTTTAGGACCCTCTTCACTGCAAAGTTCCTAGATCTGGATTCAGTCCTATTTACTACTTCTCCCTCGCTGCCGCTTGTAAAATACCCACAAGCTTCTTACTGCCAGACTTTCATCAGACCTTAGCAGGCCCTTAGGAAGAGTAGAAACACAGGGATTTTTTATTCTTTCTGAAACATTTATCTGAAGCACAATCCCACACTCCACAAAACAGTCTCCCTGACCTTGAATATTGAACAATAAACTGGTTACAAGCGTCCTATTGTCATAATCACAGGAAATAAGCAGCAGTATCTACTGAGACAGGCCTCAAAGTTCTAAGGACACATGGCAGGCTCTTGCTAAACTTTATCAGATATGATCTATGGATACCTTTAGTTCAGCAGCAAACCAGCTGGTTGGTGGGTTATCTGTCTTAAAGACACTCTTAATTTATATTGTTTTCTCTTCCCTGTGAGAAAAGAAAGTCTACATCTCTCCTCAAAGATAATAATTAGTGAATTTTCCTTGTCTTCTTTAGCAGGAGGAAGTGTGTGAAAGATAGTCACATAACTGGTTTGGCCACCTCTTGGTGAGTCCTGCAGAGAAGAGCTTAAAACTCCCCTCAGAACAAAATAGAACTTTACAGTGCATTCTTTTTGCCTGTATCAGATACATTTCAGGTATGGGGGCCTTATAGTATCAATAACCTAACAAACCATTTTATCACAGGATACTTTCAAATAATTTACTTGCTGAATATGCAGAGTATCAGCAATTTGTGCTAAGTAGTTTTTCCATCTGGTCTCAGTTGGGATTATACATAGTGGCAAGAATGAAGGCAGTTTATGTGACTAACATTATTTAGGATTAATGTTACCCCCATCTCTGAAAGATGATATAAAAACTAAAGTTGGATCAGTGAGATGGTTCAGTAGATAAAAGCATTTGGAATGCAAGATAAACACAACACAATACAACACACACACACAATTGCACATATGTAATAGTAATAAAAATTTTAAAAGCTAAAGTTTGATGCAGTTTTTTAAAAGTGTGTGTGTGTATGTGTGTGTGTGTGTGTGTGTGTGTGTGTGTGTGTGTGTGTGTTGGGGCTGGAGAGATGGCTCAGGGGTTAAGACTCTGTCTCACAAATAAAAGGTCCTGAGTTCAGATCCCAGGTCCCATGTAAAAACAGCTAGGTGGAAAGGCAGCACTCTGCACTTCTGACCCTGGTGGGTGGAGCCTGATAAATCCCAGAGTCAAGCAAGGAGGTAGAAGCAATCCAGGATGGTTCCCGAAGTTACCCTTGGTCCTCCACAGGGACACACAGTGCCCTCTGACACACACACACACACACACACACACACACACACACACACACACACACATTTTAAAAAAAAGTTTCATTGTGTGTGTGTGTATGTGTACGCCCTTGCGTGCCAGGGGCATGTGAGGATGTCAGGTGAAAACCTTAGGTATCATTCCTCACCCCTCTACCTTGGTGGGGCCAGGTCTTCGTTGTTTGAGGCAAGGTCACTGTTACTCTAGAGGTGCTCTTGTCCCTGCTGCTCATCTCCCCACAGAAACACTGGGACTTTTTAAAGCAAACACATTTACTGGGGCAACAACTCACACCCATCTCTTACCCGAGAAAGGAATCCAAGGACAGACTAAAGTAGCAATTATGCTAGGGTCCAACTTGACAAACCACAGAGTTTAATGGGGTTACTTACGGGAGTAGGGTTACTGACAGGAGCAAGTACAACTCAAAGGCAGGTATATCCCCAAAAATGCTCCCCCTGGCACAGACAAGACTCACTGAAGTTGCAACCCTGGAGCTCTCCAGCTGCATGACTGCATAGTAACTGATATTTCTTCCAGAGTTCTTGGCTGCTCAGCAGTCTCTTCCACGCTTAAGAGCTGTGTGGTCTTTATCAGACCTCCATTTTGAACTGCTTAGTAGAAGAGTCTCCTTCTGCAGCTGTTGTTTACTGCTTTTGTACATCCTGGAGAGAGCCCCTCCCCCAAAACTTTTAGTTTTAGGGTCTTCCTGAGTCCAAGGAGTTGTTTAAATGTTGAGACTTCCTCCAGGATGCGATGTGTTCAATTTGTTACACAACATCCTCCTTAACTTAGACTAGGATAAAGTCCAAAATAGCATGGATCAGCTCAGAGGAAAGTGCTATATAATAGATAGTCAACGTGTACTCTGGATAGTTGACTTTATGTGGAGGCTGGGGATTTGAATTCAGGTCCTCATATTTGTACAAGCGCTTTTACCTACTGAGCCATCTCCTCAGGCCTACTGGTGGCTTTAATAAGGATCGTTTCATTGGTGGCATGCTTCTTAGTGGGGAGGTGTACAATCAGAGCTGTGGTTCTCACTGCTATGGAAAACTTTACTTCCTAGTAAAATGTATCCATTAGTTTAAGGCAGTGCTGTATGGAGTACATGCCAATCAATGATAATTTTGCAAACTTCTGAGTGGTTATGCTAGTAGAGGAAGTATAGATAGGGAAGGACAACTTTTATTGACATTATGAATCAGTTCTGGAAAGAATGAATTGTTGTCCCACAGACATACACACACCCTGTGGAATGGATCCAAAGTAATCATTCTGCCAGAGTGCCAGTCTAGTCTCCCTGAGAAATGGTGCCACACTGTGGGCTCTATATTGGTGCTCGCTGCTGGGAAGTAACTACATCTTGGTGAGAGGGAGGCTGTTGAAAGGATACCTTGTTCACATATTCAACTACCTTTGGTTTAAGCTTAAGGGGAACTTTGTCAGCAATAGACTACTTAGGCTAAGAGAAGCTGCCAATTTCCATTTGTGGAAGGGGAGCTGTTAATAGATGTCTGGAACTGTAGGACTAATGGGATATTACAGTCCTTCTATAAGGGGAAGAAGTCCCATGGGAAACTGAACTTTCATGTAGCTCTTCTCTCTAAGGTCATTCTCCTGTCCAGTTACCCTTTGGCCTACAACCCAGCATAAATTCTCAGAATTGCATTGAGACAGATCTGATCTTTGTATTAAAATCTTATTCTCATTATGATAATTTTTTACTGTATACTCCACTTGAGGATCTTTACTTTTTTACCTACAATTTTCAATAGTAAAATAGGAGACTGTCACAATTTAAATATTTGAATATATATGTTTTTAAATTTTTGTATATATTCTATGAACTGATTTGCTTCCCACTAAGCATTCACTTAGTACTTGCCTCCGCACTTACTAGCTAGTTCCCCATAAGAAGTCACAGTGGACTGGGCAGGCCTGTAATCTCAGGATTTAAGATACAGAGGGTAGAGGATGGTGAGATCAAGGCTAGCCTGAGTTACATAGCAAGAAGGTGTCTCATTAAAAAAAAAAAAATCCTACTTCTCACTAAAAGTAAACCAAACATGAAAGATTCAAAGAAAGAAGTCCCAGTCTCTTCATAGCATGATAAAGTACATTTTTATACTGAGACACTAAAAGAAGTATATTATTATTAAATAGCTGCAAAGGACAAAGAAGGGAGAAACACGAATTGTTTCTCATTCTCCCACCCATTTTACTCCTTGGCCCCGAAGCAGGACAAAGTCATTGTCTCACATCTCATTAGTCTCTGATTTGGGGGTCAAATACCTTGAGATAGATAAATGTGAATCACTTACATTTACAAGGACTCTTTATTTGGAATAATCCAGAAGATTTGGGTTGAGTCTCAGATCATCACCTGAACTGTATTGAAGAAGACACCAATATTGGTAATTCATTATAAAACATGATCAAACCTTTCATATCCTTGCCATTCCATGCTAGAAATAGGACTCCTAAACATCTGTGCCCTAGTCCAGTGGGTGAAGATCAATTGTCCACTGGCTCGCCTTTATCAAAGTTGTCATCTCAGGAATGACAACACATCTCTGGGAAGAGCTTAATTCAAGATGGTTCAACTTCTTTATCTCTGTTGAAGACAAAATTTAGTAATAGGAACAAAAAAATTGGGGGGAGGAGGATGGAGAGTTCTCTTCACCAGTACAAAGTAACTTCTAATTCCTTTTCCTTAATGCTCATTTCAAGTAGAAGACACTCTGTTTCTCTTAAATAAATTCACTGTGACTCTAGGTTTATTTCCTTAATGCTAGATAAAGTCAAGAGTGCTCTAGAAGAATCTTCATACATGGGACGTCAGTTACCTACTTTTACAACTTCCAAGTTGGCTTCTATAGAGTTCGTAGGAGAAATTTTGGCTCTAATGAACCTGGAAAGTACACTTACTATAGGTTCAGTAAATGGATAATGATGTTTTGGAAAAACATTGTTTTTTTGACAAGGCAAGAGACAGTTAAGAAGTGGGTACATGAATTAGAAAGAATTCCTATAGCATGACCTCACCAAGATTATAGTTATGGTGGAAAACATGCATAGTGGATAGTATGGTACTTAACCAAGATCCCTGCTTCAGTGCAACTTACTTCTCCCAAACGTGACAGTTTACAACTACATGTTTCACCAAGAATTGCTTTTACCTTTGAGAAACTGTCTTACAAACTTATGCATTATCATAATGGGTGGTTCACAGCCAAAGACTAGCTGACATGGAGACACAAAGGCCAGGCACCCTTGCCTTAATTCTAGGAAGTTCTAAATGCCATTCAGTTTCAGAACTCAATGTAATAATGACTATAGCCCTTGGTTAAATCATGCATAGTTCAGTCTCCTCTTCTGTCCAATCATGTCTTCCCTATTCTACTTTAAAGGTATATTTCTGTAGTCATGAATTTCAAAATCTGCTTCCAGAGGAATAATCTAAGACATTTGCGAAGTAGATGCCTTAATATTAATATCTCATCCTAAATTCATATTGCTCTTTAATTGTCATTGCAGCAGTAATAAGGTTTTTGGGCTCTTTTTCTGGGTCTTATATTTTTATTTTGTGATTATGATCTTTTAAAATGGTGGCCTTAAGAAATATGCCTTGGCAAACAATTGCAGAGGCTCCGGCAGAGAGGAAGTGAAAGGACTGGGCATATAAACAAGGGTTGCTGACACATTCAAAGCACAGGGGATAGTTCACAGAGCAAAATGTAGTTCTAAGTAAATGGGATTCAGGCAATTTCAGTGTTAAGATAACATCATTAAGAAGAGAACTAAAGAGATAAGATCATAGCAGCTCCACTCCAACAGACACTGAAACTAACATAGGCAGGGGTTCGTTCTGAAAAGAATGCTTGAAGGACAAGCATATTGGTATATGCATATAATTCCAGTACTTGGAGGAAAAAGCAGGAGAGGCACCAGAAGTTTTAGGTCAGTCTGAAACAGGGCCAGTTTGTTCTATATGGCAAGACCCTGTCTCAAAAAAGGACAGTAGTTAGTTTTCCCTCCTTCCTCTTTCTCTCTGTATCTCTTTTTCTTTCTTTCTCTCTTTCTCTCTTTCTCCTACAGGCTGAGCAAGCAAGAACCCCTCATTGGATATTGGTTCCTCAGTGTTGGACTTCCTACCCTCTAGAAATAGAAGAAAAAAATTTCTGATCTTTATAGATTAACCAGTCTCAGATACTCAGATATAGTAGTAGAAAGTGGACAAAGCCAGCAGAAGGATGTATATAGTAGACTAACTTGCTCGGTGTCTATTATCTGCTAGGCCTCCTAGCATCTGTCTCAGATTCTTTCTTTTTTAGGCAAGAATTCCACCATCTTTAAGTATCTGTGAATTTGGGGAAATGGTCTCCAACTCTAGTTCTAAGAGTGAATCTATTATCTAGTCCTGGTCAATCACAACCTTATTTCACCAGGCCATTGTAATTAGTTTAAGAAGTGAGCACAACATTTAGACACACTGAGACTTCTTTATTTTTTTTTTAAGATTGATTTATTTATTGTGCACCTGTGTGTATGTCTCTGTGTGTGTGTATCTGTGTATATCAAAAGACTCTATGTGTTTGGAGGCCCAGGGGTGGCTTTGGTAATCATTCTGGGTTGCGCTACCTCCTTTTTGCTCTACCACTTTTTTCCAAGGCTCCACCCACCAGGGCTGGAAGTACAAGTCACTGCCATTTCCGCCTGGTGTTTTTCCACACAGGTGGTGCTGAAGAGACCTCTGTTAAATTACTTTGCACTTCTACAGTAGGAAACCTAACTAGAGGACCTACAATAACACAGAGAATGAGGAAATAGGCAGGATTTATACCTTTATCCTCTAAAAATAGATACTGGTTACAGAATATTGTAGCTGTGAAGGGTACACGTGCGGGGCAGTGTGTGCATATATATGTACGTGTAGGCATGCACATGTATGCAGTCACCCACGATTGTACCTGTGAAGACAAGAGATCAAAATGAGGTGTAATTTTCTATCACTATGAACTTTACTCTTTGATAGGGCCTTTCAGTAGGAGTTTGTCAAAATGGTTTTACTGACTAGCTGTTGAGACTCAGGAGCCACCTCTTCCCCTACCCACTTTTAGGGTTACAGACAGGCTCTGCTGTTGCTCCCCACTTTTATGTGGTTCTGGGGATCTGAACTCATGCTTGCACAATAAGCACTTTACCACTAAGTTATCTACTTAACCCCATAGTCTTTATTCTTGGCAGGACTATAACTAACCTCTTTAATGCACATCAAGCTGGCCTGTTCTAGAAGTTTTCTTTTCTGGATTGTCTTTAGATCTTTGTGAAGCACTTTCTTTTTCATGGTAAACCCATGTACTAGCACAAAGAGTCACTCAACAGATAAAAACTGAGGTTAAGAGACTTGCACAAGATAATAGGGTAACTGGTCCAACATAGAAGGGATTTTGGTCTTTCCCTTTCCCAGTGCAATGAGCTCTCTTCAGGAACACAAAAGGAGTGTTATTTACTCGTAGCCTTGGGACTCATTCATTGTTCAACATACTTTCATGAAGTCAAGTTCTGAGGTACAGAGATAAATAAGGTAATGTGTGCCAGGAGAAAATATACTTTTAATTTTTTATTTTTATTTTTTTTCCCAAGCTGGCAATAAGGGGTCTATAAACTCTAGCAACTCTGGGCAGGAGCAATGAATGTAACTTCCAGATCATGAGCAGTCAGTAGGAGTATAGCTGATACTCACGTGTGCTATGTTGTAAAAGTGCATATTTGACATGAAACTATACATTTGAAAATTGATTTACTTAGCTATAATCCTATCATAGATCAAAAAACATCAATTTGTTAAGTAAGGAGCACCTAATAAATTGTTTTATGATTCTTTTGCACTATGATGGGTGAAGCATAATTTCATACTAGATCAAAAATTAGATACCCAAAGCAATTGTCAATTCCACGAGTAGCCCTGTGACTTTGCACCTGGCTCTGAACTAGGTTTCCTATTAAATGGAAATGTGTTGCTTAACTCACCTTCCTTAAAGGAGTTCCATGTGTTAACATACTTAACAGTCTTATGAATTGTGAACTCTTATGGCACAGAGCTATTTAATGCTTTGGGTACTGATTTTATTTTCATTTGGATCAACTTGAATTTAATTTTGATTTCAAGCATTTTAAAATATACTAAGCTACCTTTTCTGAATAAAACAGGATTTCAACTGGAAGCAATGATGAAGGAACATAGTGTGAGATCCTGAAGAGCTCAAAAATATTTTCACATCATGATGTATCTTTCCCACACTTGCATTTAAAATACTCTAGCAGAAGAAAAGGGCCGATATAATGTCATTTGCTAGAAAGGCATATCACAGCTAGGTACAAAGGCACAATGTCTGTAGTTTTGGGAACCTGAGGCAGGAAGACTTTGACTTGTAAGCACCCTGGGCTACACACCAAGGTCCAGACTATCCTGGTCAACATTGCAAAAGCCTGTCTCAAAATAAAACAAAGGAGAAAAAGACATGTTTTCTTTTCCCTTTTGTACTCCTCATTTCCAAGTGAAAAATAGAAATGTCAAATCTATTTCCAAACTCATTATATAGCTCACACGTTTAATGTCTGAGAGGAGAGTTGATTGATAATAGCTTATGATAATTACCACATGTAGAACAGGAATTGTGGTGGATACCTAAGCCCAGCAGTTGGGAGGCAGAGGCAGGAGAATTGCTACAAATTGGAGGGCAGATTCAGGCCAGCCAGGACTACATAGCAAGTACCTATCCTAGAAAAGCAAAACTGGTTGAACAATGTAAATAGAACAAATTAATCTATGAATCAAGTATATTGATAATCATTTAAAATATTAAACTAAATTATCTGCAATTCTACCGTTGTAATATGACCACTTTCTTTCTTCCTTTTTTTTTTACTCTTTCTTTCACTCAAAAAAAAGCAATGAGGCTCAGTAACTGCTAGGTCTTATGCTATGAGCTAACGTCATAGCATGGAAATTTACATGCATGACACTCTGTGGTGTACCATTTCCCAGAATTTGGTCCAGTAAACTGACACAGTTACAAAGCCAACTTGTAAATAAGGCTTAATTTTAAGAGGGCATACATGCAGTTCCAAATCTGTTGGCATGGAAATGACAAACATATTGAGATAGAACTAATGACGTCTGCTCCTCTGCTATCACAGTTATATACATCCTTCTTATTAGACGCAATACATACTGAATTGCCAAGGAAGAGAATAGTGAAGCATAATCCTGAGACCACAAATATTTCGGTCCAGAGTCCTTTGAGTGATGTGAGATTCCCTGTATTAAGTTCAACTATATTTCTCCCTTACCCAGAAATTTATTTTTAAAAAATCAGATATGCAACCCCTCCACAACACAATGTTGCAACAGGAATCGGGTAACAAGAATAAAAAAGATTGATTCTGAAAAGAGAAACATAGAATGGCTCAGAAATCGTTGGCTTACAATAAACATCAAGATCTAATTGACTTAGAAGCACAAGAGCTCCTTGTCCTAGCACTGGATTATAAGTTCCTAAGTTTGATAGCTGTGACATCCCTTCACTTCGTGTTCTTCCAGATGGTTCGTTTCCACTGATCGTTCTGGTCACTTATGCAGCAGGTTTCTCTTGGGGACTGCTTAGCTTCGACAACGTACTTCCTGCTGGACATTTTGGTGGGAGGGTCCTTAACCATCATAGACATTTATAAGGCAAGCTTTTAGTTTCTTTGCCTTTTGGATTCTTTCTAACAGCCATAGGCCTTTGGTCTATTTGCTACATACAGCAGTAATCATAGCCTAAGAACTGTTCCAGGCAAATTATCTCACCATGTCATTGTTGTCTGTGCTGACTCATGTTCCCTCATTCAGCTTAATAACTGCTTCCTTAAGGTCATCTTAATAGGTCTGTCAAAGAGGTTGAAATTCTTAATATGATCTTTACTTTTGCTCCAGCTTTTATTTACTGGTCAAGAAGGAATGTGGCTTAAGGATCCACCATATTATCTCTGACCAAGTTTCTTTTTGCAGCCTTTTAAAACTGCTTTATCGTGAAGCCATAGAAAGTGCTTGGCTTTTGCAATTATGGGGGAATCTGAAATTGCAGGTCACAGGCAAAGACAAGTTATGTTCCCTTCCATTTTTAGTTGCTATCTGGTTAGTCGTAACCACAGTTCAATTCTAAGACATTAAAAGCGACATTTTAAAGATCTTTCACTTTCCTCAGTGCTGGTGCTTTCAATACTTGTGAACTTTCTTTCAAGATATTACTAACCTTTTCTTGGTGTGGTCCATAAGCTGAAGATGACTCAGTTGGTTAATGCCCTTTCCTTGTGAATGAAGGGACCTGAACTTAAATCCCCGGATCCCTCTGGAAGGTTGGAGCCTAGGAATCTCCAGGTTAGTGATAATGTTCTCTCGGTTTAAATAGAGATTCAGGCTCACAACAATAAGGTGGAAGAATAATCAAGGATGATTCCCCATGTCACACTTGGGCACTCACGTGCAGCCATACACACACACACACACACACACACGCACACACCCTATACATCTGAAAAAGAAAAAAAAAAAACCCTAAGCACAAAACAAATAAAAACAATATTTCCTGGGGCTGGAGAGGTGGCTCAGGGGTTAAGCCTCTGCCTTGCAGGCGGAAGGTCCTGAGTTCGGATCCTAGATCCCACGTATAGACGCCAGGCAGAAGCAGGGGCGGCCTGCGCTTCTGGTCCTGGTAGGGCGGAGCCTGTGAATCCCGGGGCAGAGTAAACAAGGAGGAGGCAGTCCATGGTGGTTCCCGAATTCGTCCGTGGTTCTACACACACATACACGCATACACGCACACACACACATACATGTGCACAATTGAATAAATAATAAAAAAATTAAAAGAAAACCAATATTTCCTTGGAAGAAAGTGACAATAGATATTGGAGAATACTAGCACTTTGTTACTAGTGCCTTGTTCTTAATTCTGTTCCATCCAGTGACTAAGAAACTTGGAGAGGACATAGGGCCAGTGGAATAGAAAGCCGGCTCCCTCCTATTGCCATATTGTACAGTATGAATGAACTCACTATGCAAAGGAAACCCAGGCCAACTCCCCCATATCAAAAAATTATAGCTAAATAGTTTGCTAGTTTTGCATGACTTGTATGGATGCCTATTGTAATGGTTACTCCTAACTACTGCTGTGAGAGAGCACCCAAAGTCAAGCAACATAAGGGAGAAAGGGAGATTTATTCAGCTTACAGTTCCAGAGAGGAGATACAGTTTCTCAAAGCAGAGGTGGCATGGCTGGCTGGCCAAAACTGGAGGAAGCTACATCACCGCAGACATATTGGAGGCTGAAAGCTGCAAGACTGCTTGCTGCAGAGGCCTACTTCTCCTGGAGGTAGGGTGGGACTAATCCACCTCAAGGCCCACCCCTTGTGACTGCCTTTCTCCAGCAAGTCTTCACCTCTCAAGGTGCCATGACCTTGCCAAACACATGAGACTGTGGGGGAAGCATTTCAAACCATGACACCTATGGATTATAATATAACTAGCAATGGAACTGATTTTAGGAATGCTGTCAAAAAGTAGAATTTTATTTGGAAATGAAGAACTCAGATGAAATCATTACATTCTGATTCAAAAACCTAGAAATGTAACAAAACCAATGTACTATTAGCACTTGCGAGTGAAGTTGTTAGATGACTAAAGTGAGTTCTAAAATTATTTTAGTCTCTTTTAACATATTAATGTAAAGTTGATGCTTAAAAATGTTCTAAATACCTCACAATGGCTTTTCTTTGCTTACGTCGTAAAATCGGCCTTCAAAGAGCATTAAAATAATGGTTGTGTCGGGCTAGAGAGGTGGCTCAGGGGTTAAGCCTCTGCCTTGCAGGCGGAAGGTCCTGAGTTCGGATCCTGAATTCCACGTATAGACGCCAGGCAGAAGCTGGGGCGGCCTGCGTTTCCAGTACTGGTAGGGCGGAGCCTGTGAATCCTGGGGCAGAGTAAACAAGGAGGAAGTGGAGGCGGTCCATGGTGGTTCTCGAATTCGCCCATGGTTCTACACACACACACAATTGAATAAATAATAAAAGAAATTGTTATACTTGTTTATTCTACTATGTAATATGGACAATTTTTTGGTAATTTTTTTGTTACATACCTAGTACCCAGTAAGCCTGTGGTAGAGATTCAATAAATATTGAAATTAATGAAATTTTCTTTTCATTCCCTTTATTTACTACTTTTATTTATGGAGGATGGTACACCCCTGCATATTATGGCACATAGGTGGAGATTAGAGAACAACTACTTTGGAAGTCAATTTTCTCCTTCCATCATGTGGGCTTCTCGGGATTGAACTCAGATTAGCAGATTTGCAAACATGTACCTTACCCACTGAGCCATTTCATTGGCTTGCTTATTTATTTATTTATTTATTTATTTATTTATTTATTTATTTATTTATTTATTTTTGAGACAACTTTCCTACCTAGAATTATAGGCATAAGACTCCATGACTGGTTTGATTTTTCCTTCTAGTAATCCTAAATCCTAAAATACACCAGAAAACATTTAAATGAAGTAGTTAAAACAGAGTTGGATTTTTTTTTCTACCCTAAGCGAACAAGAAAACATGATGCTGTTATGCAATTTGGAAAGTTCATGACAGTCCTCAGACTGTGAAGAGGCATTTAACCCCAGCTCAATGTTTCTAAATAGTCATACCAGGAGAGAGGAGTCAGGGTACAGACTGTGAGAACACAATTATATGATAGGGCGTCTTTGATATAAGATAATTGAGGAGATGTTGATCCAAGTTACTGGAAACATTAATCCTCAAACCTTTTCCGCTGTTCTTCATATAATGGTCTCTTGTTCTCACAACAAGTTTGTGAAGTGGTTTCTATTATTATGTGCATTTTACAAATGGGGAAATCAAGATTTAGAGAGGTAACTTGTCTGAAGTCATAGGACTATTGGTTTGTAGAGCCAAGACTTGAAGGCATTTAACAATAAAGACCATGTTCAGTAAAAACCTCAAAGTCGAATTTCCGGGCTTGGTGCTTATCGTGACCAAGGACATGAGTTTGATCAGCACCACTAAAATAAAAAATGAAAAGTTATAGTTAGTTTTTTGTCCATTGGCTTTCAGCTGTTTCATGATGTTCCCTTTCCCTTTCATCTTTTTTTTGCAATCTATCTCCCTTTTAATCTCCATACAGATATTGTTACTAATGTTGTATGACACTTCTCCTCCTAAGTTAATAAAGGTCTTGTTTTTCCTCTTCTTGTTTCCAAGGTGATACATAATAGGTTGCTGGACCTTCAAGAAGGAAATAATGATGATTGGGATCAAAGTCCAAAATTTCTCATTAAGAACACGAAATGTTACAGATTTCCAGCAAAGTTATTTAGTAAGAATAATTTACTATGGACTGAATATTTGTTAGCAACAAGAATTCATATGTCGAAATTCTAACCCCGAATATGGTAGTAGTTGGAGATGAGAGCTTTGGGAGGTGTGATGGTAAGTCTAAGCTGTCAACTTGATGAGATGCAGAATCACCTATGAGAGGATTCTCTAGGCAATTACTGTAGAAATACTTGATCAGGTTAACTGGAGCGCGATGACACACCCACCGTGGGTGGCATCATTCCCTGGGCAGGGTTCCTGGACTGAATAAGAGGGAGAAAGGAAGCTGGGAAAGCTTTTATGCATTAATTTATCTTTATCTACTTCTGACTACAGATGAGATGTGATTACCTGCTTCAAATGGTTGCCACAGTGATGGATTTCACCCTTGAACTGTGAGCTAAAATAAATGTTTTCTCCTTCAAGTGTTTTTTGTCGGTGTTTTGTTGCAGAAATGGGAAAAGGAAATAAGGCAGGAAGTAATTAGAGTTAGATGAGATCATAAGAGTGAGGGCACCATGTTTAGTGAAATAGGAGAGGAAGAAGAAGAGGAAGAGGAGGAAGATGAAGAGAGGGAGGAGGAAAGGAAGAGGGGGAGGAGGAAGAGGAGGAGGGGGAGGAGGAGGAGGAGGGGGAGGAGGAGGAGGAGGGGAAAGAGGAGGGGAGGAGGAGGAAAGACTATATGAGCACATTTTGAAAATGCTGACAATCTGCAATTCTAGGAGAAAACCTTCAACAGGAACCAAAACGTCTGGTCATTGATCTTAAATTTTCCAGTCTCCCAAACAGTAAAAAAAACTATTACTTAAGCCTCTGAATCTATGGAATTTTTTTATGGTAGACCTACCTGATGAAGAGACATTGTAAAGTGATTTGGTGTCCTTGAAACTCTAAGCAGACATATCAAACTAGAAGAGGTGGATTAGATCACTGTTAAATATTATATATCACTGTTGAATATTGACCAGCAAACATTGCTTTTGCCAAGACTGGACATTGGACTAAGTGGCCTTTCCCCATGTGCAGCTGGTTTCTGCTCATTCTTTTCTGGGGATGGGAATGGGAATGGGAACCCTCTTTCTAGATGAGAGGGGAGTGAGGAAATAAAAGGATATGGCCCAGTCATCTTTGCCAATCACAGAAAATGGTCAATAGTAAGAATATGATCAAGAATCTTCAAGAAGAAAACACAGTGGAAGAATTGCAATAGCTCATACATAAAGTCATTTAACTTTCTAGTCTATCTGCAAAGCTAATGTTATTGATTTGAGGTATCTTTTCTAATATCATACTATAAATTTCTTCAAGACATGACTTGAGTTGTATTCCATAAATTTTGTCATGTTTTCAGTTTATATAGTTCAAAATACTATCTCATTTATCTTTTGACTTCTTTGATCTGTGCACCATTCAGAATTATGTTATTCAGTGAACTTAGAGATGTTTTTCTTACTGTTTTTTAATTTAATTCCATTGGGTCATAGAACACACTGAATAATTTGAATCCTTAATTTGTGTGTGTGTGTGTGTGTGTGTGTCTGTGTGTGTCTGTGTGTGTGTCTGTGTGTGTGTGTGTGTGTGTGTCTGCATGTGCACGTGCTTCACACAGCAAACTGTGTGTGCCTGTGGAGGTCTGAGGGTGACTTTAGGAGTTGTCCTGGATTGCATCTACTTTTTGCTTCACTATGAGATTTCCCAGACTTCACCTTTCAGTGCCAGAAGTGCAGGCCACTGCCATTTCGGTGTGGCACTTACACGTAAAATCCAAGATGGAAACTCAGGATCTTATGCTCGTAAGACAGTCTTAACCTCTGAGCCATCTCTCAGCCATGAATCCTTAATTTTTTTGCATTAACTTTATATGTGTGCTGTGTGCGCACATATGTATGTGTATTTGTGTGGACATATGCACGTCATGTTGCATGAGCTGAGGCCAGAGGACAACTTACAGGAAGTAGTTGGTTCTTGTCTCCCATTATATGAACTCCAGGTATTGAATTCATGTGGTCATGTTTGATGGCTAATACCTTTACCCACTGAATTACTGAGCTGGCCCTAAATTCCCTTAGCAATAATGAATTTATTCTATCTTAGTAAATGGTCTTTGTATTCTTACAAATAACATGGACTCTGCTCTTAGTTCGTATAATGCTCATAAATGTTAATTAGGACATGGTAATCATGTTCAACTTTCCTGTATATGTGCTGATTTTCTGTTGATCTTTTCCACTGATACTATTTTTGTTTGCTCCACATAATTTGAAGTTCTGTTGAGTTCATAAACTTTCATGATGATTTTGTACTCTCCATGGTGCCCTCTGTCATTATAAAAGATCTTTATCCTTGATATCAATCTTTTCTATGAAATCTACTTTGATACAATACAGCTACTCCAGTTTTATTTTGATTAGTATTCATGTGCTTTATCCTTCTGTATCCTTTTATTTTTAATAGCTATAACTTTATATAATTCTTTGGAATACCACTCACATAGATAATCTAGAAGATGCTTTTAAAATTGAGGGGGGTGCAAAGTCTAGTATGGATCACAGGCACTAGGATCCTTAGAGACAAGGGATTAACAGTCTTAATAGTATTCCAAAGTATTCCAAGGGGAGCCCAAGAAAGGGCTTTAGGCAATGCCACTGAGTCCTTCCACTTCACTAGAGTGGAGGATGCAGAGAGAAGTTTGACATTCACACTAAAGGATGCTCCAGGGAATGGGAGGGAGGAAGGGGGGGCACTGGGAGAAAGGGAGGGAAGGGGTGAAAGAAAAGGGAAAAGGGGGGAAGTTGCAAGGGGGACTGGGGAGGGGTGGAGGGAGGGAGGGGACTGGGAAAAAATAAATAAATACAATAAAAAAGAAACAAACTCTTAATAATGAGTATGCTTACCTGTAGATTGTTGTAGCTATGATAACATAGTTGTTTTCCACTTAATTTCATTATGACATGCTTGTAAAACATCCCCTGTGCTATTGTAATCCACATTTCCATTATATTCTCCGGTATTCAAGAATACTTGTACTCTGTCTTAATGTTCTGCCTGATTTTTGTAGTTTTCAAAATTCTTGTCCACATAGTTGTGTGTAAAATCTACCTGTCTTATTAACTGAGATAAATAAGATTCTTGGTGAACATGTATGAATTTATGACATCAACCATACCCGCACATTCTGGCAGAGAGAACCCAAGGCCCAGCGTGTCTTCTAAATGGTTGTCTTTGCAATAATTCCTTTTATTTTTTCCACTCATACAAACTTGATAGGTACTCCATTCCCCTCCCTCCCTCCACCCCTCTCTGGATCCCCTTGCTCTCTCTCCCCTTTTCCCCTTCCTTTCCCCCCTTCCCTTTCTCCTGGTGCCCCTTCCCCCTCCCCTCCCTGGAGCATCCTTAGTGTGCATGTCAAACTTCCCCTGGGTCCTCCTCTGATGATGTAGCATTGCCTAGAGCTCTTTCTTGTGTTCCCCTTTAGTATAGGAACACTATTGTGGCTATTAACCCCTTGCCTCTAAGGATCTTAGAGCCTGTGATCCATGCTAGACTTTGGGGGTCAATGACATGTTGGCCATTGCGCAGATCATGCAAAGTCCTATTATGATTACTTCATCCCTAACTTGTGTGGAGTATCTTGCATATCGTTGCTCCTCCCCATTTTTAGATTCTTACAATCTTACCACCACCTCTTCCACAAATTTCCCTGAGCTTTGGGATGGGGAGAGATTAGGCTGGCCTGGTTCCTGGTGATTAATGTAAGGTCTCTGATGTTCAGAATTATGGTTTGTTATTCTTTTTTTTTTCTTCTTCTTCCAGTTTTGATGTTCCTGCATCGCCCTTGGCTCCATCCTGATGGGTATTGGATGTCACCTCCTAGCCAGAAATAAAAGGCTGTTAAAATAGAGTCTTATTATAAGAGTAGATTCAAAGGTAGATGGAATAAGAGTAGGAGACCGCGGGGGGGGGGGGGAGGTCAGTCTCCCATTTGCAGGATAGTTACCTTCTGTTCTATCTGTCTGTGCAATAATTTTAATTTAATGACCTTATTCAAAAGCCTATAATAATCCTTCTGTATTTTGTGATTTTTTTCATTAATTTCTGATTCTGTCTTTATGTCACCAGCTCAAACATAAAAATATGGATGGAAACCAAAAAAAAATGGGGGGGACCTGGGTCTTGTTTCTTCAGCCAACCAGATATGAACAAGTGACTCATCTTTCATTCCATAAACAGAATAAGAATATGAAGGTGAGAAAGAACCCAGACGCCACACAACTTCAAGTGAGCACCGTCTCCTAGATCATATATGAATGGTTTTCCCTAGAATTCTGCTAAGTTATGGCTTCTGTAAGAGTATTTGTTTAGAGGAAATTTATTTAGTCATGTGTAAAAAGAAGTTATATGTTTTCTTTTTCCAAGTAGACCCATGGGCAAGCATATTGCCCATACACATATTGCCCATAAGTCCAGAAAGAGTGTTAAGCCGAGTACCAGAGGGGAGAATATAAAACATAAAAGGTCCCAGAACCTGCCAGGGAAGTCTTTTATTCTGTGGCTGACAACTCAGTTGCGCAGACTAAGGGTTTAAATATATGGCACATTTAAAAGTTGTGAAGGCAAAAAACTCAAGTACTCCCGGGTTTCGGCACCAAAAAAAAAAAACCTCAAGTACTACCTATGAAATGATGTATTTTATAAAAAACAATTGCTTATAAAACATGCTATTCAGAAAGTTTACCTGGGTAACAAGTACATTTTGCTGAAGAGTATTGGTAATGATAGTTGTAAAGACTATGTGTATATGCGAACTACCTAAAGATTACCTCACTCAACCTCAAGATTCTTAAATTTATTTTGCAAACTTCCAAAAGCAATCTGAAGCCTGCTATTTGGCAAGTTGTGGATTGGTAGGTGTGAATTTCTCTCAGCCTTTATAAGGAAACACTTTTGAATTCATTTCCCTGACATGAGATTGCTTTCCCCAAAGCAATTTTGGAGGGAACATTAAGTGCTATAGAACCGAATTGGCGATCTGGGTCCTACAAAACGTTTTTAATCAGAGCTCTGTGGGAGCACATTTAATCACTGTGTAATAGAAGACTTTAAAGAAACAGCACTTTACTTAAGAGACTTATTGACTAAAGTTAATTTAAACTGGGTCTTTTGCCTTCTCTTCTCTGACTTTCCATTTTGGAAATGTCTGACTGATTGAGCTTAGAATTTCTGTTTGGTATGGATATTCCCCAGCCTACTGCTAGCATCCCACTCCCCACATCATCATTCCTTGTACAATAAATGGAAATTCACATGGTTTGGGTTTTGTCCTTGCAAGTTATAGTTGTCTTTGACAATTCCCTTTTCATTTGAGAAAAGCCAGGATAGTGCTGCTCATTTTCAGTCATATTCTCTCTGGTATCAAATGTCACAGCTGGGTTGCAGGAAGGTTTATTTGTATTATAATAGCATTTCCTTTAGAACTTAAGGGACCTAGGTCTCTAAAATCACTTTTCTACAGGAACTGTGGGGAGAATAACATGACCTTTTTAAAAGTAAACTTTCTAACTGCACATCTCCCTTAGGATCTAGATTCAGATGAGTGTGTGTGTGTGTGTGTGTGTGTGTGTGTGTGTGTGCGTGTGTGTGTAGTGTGCATATGTGATTTGAGCTTTTACATTTGTGTGAATTCTGGCTCTTCAAATGGAAATAGCAAGTATCTAATTTTCCAGAGATAATTTTTGTTCATTGTGATGCATACGCTACAAATCTTAGTTAATATTGGGTTCATAACATATATTCTTCCTTCATATTTTTCTTTTCTCCTTCCAGGTTAATCCATTCTTCTTGCGTACTTCACACAGGAGTGCTTAGATTTTGGGATAAAAACAGACTACATAGGGCTGGAAAGTTGTATTCTAAGATGGCTCAGAGGTTAAGTTTTTGCCTCACGAGCATAAGGACCTGAGTTTGGAACCCAGATCCCATAAAATAACAGGATGGAAATGGCAGAGGCCTGCACTTCCAACCCTAAAAGGCGGAGCTTGGGAAATTCCAGAGCAAAGCAATAAGGAGGTGCCTGGCCTTCCACAGGCACACATATAATGTCATCTTCTACACATACACAAACCCCTACACCCTTCCACACATGTATACATCTGCACCTATGCACCTGCAAAAAAAGAGAAAAGGAAAAGATTAACTAACTCTATTAATACATTTTTTGCTGTTAAAATACCTCAGACTAGGTAGTTCATAAACAAAAGAAATTCATTTTTCATAGTTCTGGAAACTAAGTAATCCAATATCAAGGTACTGGTATTTGATGAGGGACTTCTTTCAATGTCATGGAAGAATGAAAGTATGCTAGCTAATGTCTCTCTATCTGCTCATATGAGACCACTACTTTTATAATGGCAGGCAAACTCTCAAGCCTTTTTATAATCATAATTACTTCCCCAAAGGCCCCACATCCAGATACTATCAACATATAAAATTGGGAATTAAGTCTCTAGCACATGAACTTTGAGAAACATACTCCAATACAGCACTAACTCTCTGACTTTACCAAGTACTTGAGATATGAGGAAAAGTTCCTTACACATGGCACTGTCAATAATAAAGCCAAAAAAAGTCCTTGAAAAACCAAGACAATCAGTCATGTTAGATAGAAGTCATACGCACCATTCCTCTAATCCTGGGATATTTTTCCCCAATCCCTGAATTCATTGAAGAAATATATGCCTGAAATCTATAGTTTTATTCTAGAGATAATATACATACAAAACTTCACAATCATAACGGTAGTAATCTATTAACTTTCTCCAAGTGAACACATATTTGTACATGATATCAAGATCAAAAAACAGAATGCTTGGGGCTGGAGAGGTGGCTCAGGGGTTAAGCCTCTGCCTTGCAGGTGGAAGGTCCTGAGTTCGGATCCTAGACCCCAGGTACAGACGCGGGGCGGAAGCAGGGGCGCCTGCATTTCTGGTCCAGGTAGGGCGAAGCCTGTGAATCCCCGGGCAGAGTAAACAAGGAGGTGGAGGCGTCCATAGTGGTTCCCGAATTCGCCTGTGGTTCTACACACACACACACACACACACACACACACACACACGCACACACACACACACACACACACACACACACGCGCACGCACAATTGAATAAAAAAAAAGAGAGAATGCTTGCAGAATCTTTGAAACTGCCTGTCATAGTTAGGTACGGATGCCAACTTGATGGCTGAGGATTCAAACCCTGGGCACATTTGTACAAGATTAGTAAATCCCAGAGCGAATCTGAAGGAGATTGTCAATGGGGAAGGCCCAATTCTTGGTGGGTGGGACTAGTCCCTGGACAGGTAAATAAAATACAGAGAGGTCATTGAAGAAGTTGGCATTCTTCTGTATACTTGGCCAGACATGCTGGTCTGGCACATAAGGATCGTTTCTCTCTCAGCTGTTAAGTGGACATGGCGTGGCCAGGTCCCTCGGCTCCTGCTGTTGGTGTGGACTCTCCTTCCAAGATGGATGAGGAATGGATACCCAGACCATCATGAAAGAAAATTGAAACACTTTGTTTTGTTTAAGTTGTTTTGTCATGATTTTATCAGCAACAATGCAGGTTAACTGCAACACCCCCTTATCCATTCTTTCAGTTGTTATCCCTTGTGTTACACTGATTAGTTTAGGATATATAAAATTATATAATGTGTACTTTTATTTTTAGTTTTCTTTCCCTTAAAATTATGTTTATGAGATTCATCCATGCTGTTGTCATTTAGCTTGTTGCTATATAATGCCCTGTTATATAACTATACCATAATTTACTTACCCATTCTATTTTTGATGGACTTTTTGGATTGTTTGGATTGTTTCCAATCTGTGCATATTGTGAACAGTGTCCCTGAATATGCATGTGCTATGAATCGTTTTGATGGTAAGGAGAGAGGGGTGGGCATTTGGCAGAATCTCAAAAGGATTAAAATACAAAAGCAAGTCAGTACAAAGTGGATATATGGAGGCTAGACCCCAGCTGTGGTGGGTTTCACCTCTGTGAATTCTGTGATCCAAGCAAGGGATGAATGCAATGAATTATTATAGCTCAAGGAGAACTGAGTGTTATAACAGACCAGTCAGCCATGATTAACTGAAGGTTAAAATTTATAAACAGTTACCCAAAGTCTGAAGCAAATGAAGTCAAACCTTACTAAGACTCTAATATCAACTGAAAGTTCAGAATTTTCCTTCAAACCACCCATGTTGTTTCCCGTAATTTACTAAAAAGAACCATGGTACTTCCTGAACCCCTAGTCTCATTTGTTATGAGCCCATATTAAATCAACCAGAGAAGCATAGGGCGGTATGAGAAACCTCAAAAAATTTCTTACATGAAGTTCCTAGAGCTGTCAGCACTCCTAGATGTCCATCCACAAACATAGAAAATTGTCAATAATTTGTGCCAATTTTCAGTTTGGGATCTTCATTTGAGCTTTGGCCACCACAGTTTCTATTTGACTTTATTATATAGGTAAAATTATGGTTAAATTTTATTTTCAGTTGCATATGTCTTCACAGTGTTGGTCATTCCAGTGTATTTAATCCCCACAGAAAGTTTATCTCCTGTGGCTCACCACAGATAGACTAAATTTTTGAAATTTCCCTACTGGACTACACCTTATAATTTATGCTGTGTTATCTTCTTAGTCTCCCTCTGGGAGCCAGTACAGATGCCAGACTGCTCTTTGGGGGAAGTCAAATTTCTTGCTACACAAAGCTCCCCCCATTTTTTCCATATGTTGCCTGGATTCTCATGCAACAATGCAAATAAAAGGGGAGTTTTTTCAATAGTGATGGAGAACATTTGCTCATTTGATGATTTATGGAAAGAATGTTTGGATGCATGAAGCAGCACACTATTAGATAATACAGATCAGTGTATTTTTCATGATCATTAATTTATTTTTTGTAAATCTCCACTGGTTTTCTCCCCCATCCCTCTAATAAATATCATCTCTACAGAAAGCTTTGGAATCATCTTTTGTATATACATGCTACATAGAGGATTCTGAAGCTTTTTGCAGAGATGACATTTATGAGAAAAGTATTTGGGGATTGCAAGAAGCTAATTGGTTTGGATACCAAAAGCCCAAGGGCTTCAGGGGTACACACAGAAAGATCTAGAAGAAGATCAGATCAATCAGAGCTGCCTAAAGCTATAAAAATGCTTTCCAGGATAACAGAGAAGAGAGTTAGAAGAGTTGAAGAAACTCACAAATGTGTTCCCTGCATACACTCTGTCAATCCCTACCTAGGCAAAAGGAATGAAAGGGCAAAGACACAATGAAAAGTTACTTGTAATAGACAAAGCCTAATACTCTGACCTTTGACTTTCATCAGTTCACTGTGTTCTCTGTGCCTTGCACTGGAAAGTAGCTGCATCTTAAGGTCCTGGCCCCACCAACAATTCTATGTGATGCAGTTGATTAGAAATGCCAGGAGTCAACTCCAAGAGCAACTCTTATAGAAAATTAATTATAATTATAATCCCCATTAAAATGATACAACTTTATTAACATCTAAATGCTTACCCCTTTGGAAAGTATTCCAGTTTCTTTTCCAGTTGCAGAGGTGCAACTGGAATACAATACTCTGAACAAAGCCACACAAGAGAGAATAAATTTATTCTGACTTGTACTTCCAGAAGGATAAAGTTCATGGTGGTGTGGAAGGCATGAAAGCTGGCTCATATTGCAGTCATATTCAGGAAGAAGGGAGGGAGGGAAAAAGAAGAGGAAACCAGGAGGGAGGGAGAAAGAAGGAGGGAGAGGAAGGGAGGAAATGAGGGAGAGAGGGATGGAGGGAGGGAGAGAGAGAGAACAGGAAGTGGGTTGAGCTATCCAACCTCAAGGCCAATCTTACAATGACATACTTGCTCCATCAAAGTTTCCATCTCTTAAAAGTTCTACAACCCTCCAAATAGTACCACCAGCTAGAAAACATGGGTTCAGACTTACTAGTCTGTGGGGGAGATTTTACATTCAAACCAAAACAGATGAGAAAATTGTGAGGTATGTCTCTTACACTTTTCCTACAGAGATGGCCTATGGAGTCAGGCTCCAAGGGCTGACTGTAATAAGTAGCTAAACAATACACATTACTTGTCTTTCTAAAGGGTGAGCAGGGTGATAGGTGGAGAGTTTATGTAATTTCCATTCGAGACCACTATGCCTGCATCATACTCTGCCATGTCCTACTCTCCATGGACAGTTAATCTGTGGGTCTGTCATATAAGGTACCTTAACATCCATTTTGTCAGAATCTGCTTTCTTTAAGGTGTCCAAATACAAAAATGACTCTTCCCAATCTTTTTAAAACTAAAACCTTCTATTTTCTTTGGCCTAAGAAGAAGAAAGGGAAAACATGGTTCTTCATATTCTGTTCAATTTCACTGCAGTTCCTTATGACAAATTCTTTAATTGATAGCATCTAACACACAAGGCACGGAATGTCCTTGTGTGCTCTGGAAATTTTTGTGGGGACGGGTGAGTTCATCTTCAGTAAGAATTATTTTCCATGAAATTCTTTTGTACACCACAGATCAAGGAGATGTCTTAAGAAGTAGATAGTTTAACATTAGCCTGTGGTCTGGCCTTGCTAATGTGAGATTCAAGATAAGTTTTAGTTAAGTTTCTCATTAAAGGATATTAATGTCCTGGTCTATTAAAAACTTTATTCCATCCCTAGGCTGATATCATATCCAGAAGTTTCAAGTTTCTTACAGGCAGATAGCTCTATTTCCACCAATGGCCTTGGTACATTCTACTTTCAATTTTGGACAAAGAAGCCCCTTCCTAGTACCCACCTTCATATATAAAACCCTGATCTACCTTCCTGCTTCACTTTCTTTCTTTAGATTGTATTCTAGAGCTATTCTAGCTCAGCCCTTGAGATATGTATTCAGATCAGTAGCCCCAAAGTTGTCTGTCTTTACTTTCTTCCCACCACGTTGGCACATAAGAATTTGCTCTTCAGCTTGACTATGATGTAAAAGTATGCCTTCAGGGATAGGCCTATAGCTTAGTGGTAGATTACTTGGCTAGTGATCATGAGGCCCTACCTTCAACCTCTACTACTAAAAAAAAAAAGAAAATGACATTTTATTAAATTTCTTGTCATTTCCATGTGTTATGAATTCAAGAGATTCTGGAGACTTGTCAGATAACAACTATTATGAATCAAAGAAACATAAACTATCAGCCAGTCAAAAAAAAAAAAACAAGTTTCTTTTCATTATATAGACTCTACTAGCTCCTCATTACCTATTTTAGAAGAAGATCTCGAGTTTCTATTTATGTATCCTAAAGTGTGGCCAAACTTCTATTTACTTGCTCAGGCATCTTTTTTTTTTTTTTTTTTTTTTGAGATTTAAAAAAAATATTTATTGAAATTTTTGTGTTTTTTTATTAATACATTTTTTATTATTATTTCAGCTCATACAAACTTAATAGGTACACCAGTTCCCTCCCTCCCTCCTCCTCCCCCCGTATCCCCTGCACCCCTCCCCACCCCCTCCCTCCCCATCCCCCAGTGCCTCCCGCCCCAATTCCCAGAGAGTCCTTTCTTGTGCATGCCTGATTTTCCTCTGGGCCCTCCTCTCCGATGACGTACAAGGACCCAGTGGCCTTTCCCTGAACCCTTTCCCGTGTTCCCCTTAGGTATAGGAACACTGCTGTGGCTGCCAATCCCTTGCCTCCAAGGATCTTGGTGCCTTTAGCAGATGCTAGACTTTGTGAGGTCAATAGTGTGTTGGACAATGCGCAGGGCATGTAAAGTCCAATTATGATTGCTTCAGCCCTAACTTGTATGAAGTATCTTACATATCATTGCTCCTCCCATCCTTTTGCTCTTACACTCTTACCGCCCCCTCTTCCGCAAATTTCCCTGAGCTTCAGGATGGGGAGAGATTAGTCTGACCTAGTTCTAGGTGGTTGATATAGAGTCTCTGAAGTTCTGGATTGTGGTTTGTTGATTTTCTTTTGCAGTTTTGCTGCTCCTGCAATGCCCTTCACTCCATCCTGGTGGGCATTGTATGTTACCCCCTGGCCAGAGACAAAAAGCTGTTAAACTAGAGTCTTGTGATAAAAGCACATTCAAAAGTAGATGTAATAAAAGTGGGAAACCACAGTGAGGGAGGGGTCTATCACTCGTTTGCAAAATGGTTACTTTTTATCTGCCAGACTATATGCCCTCCTCTTCTGGTGAGATCATACCCCCTCAGTAGTAAATGATCAGGAACAAAAGTCTGTGAACTTAATCAGATGTCTCATTACTTATTTGAGTCCTTGATGGAGGCCTATTTTCTCTGCTGTAACATGGTCCCTTCTCTCCTTGTTTCTGGTGTGGCCCTCCTACCCCATCCCTCCTGTTCATAATCCTTGCAATTACTGTCTCTAGGTGGGCTGGGTGGGTTTGGTAGTAGGAGCCACCTATTAGGGAGTACATACGGCACTTAATTTTCTGGGTCTGGGATACTTCACTTAATATAATTGTTTCTAATGACATCCATTTCCCGGCAAATTCCAGTAATTCATCATTTTGGATGGCTGAGTAGTATTCCATTGTATAGATGTACCACAGTTCCCTTATCCACTCGTCAACTGTTGGACATTTGGGTTGATTCCATGACTTTGCTATTGTAAACAGTGCTCAGGCATCTTTTTTTTTTTTTTTTTTTTTAAATTTCAGGTCAAATAGATTCTAGGCAGATTTCATGGTCAATACACCTACCTGATACGTCTGCAAGAGGAAAACACTCTCCTGAAACATAGGTCAAGATGGAAGTCTAGCCTTGACCTGTGGAGAGTTACAGCATAAGATTTCATTCTCTATTCCTGAAAAAAATCAACTCCATAGATACACAGCTCATTCCCTAGTTCACGTACTGGCATTCTTATTTTGAAATATAATTTGGAACAAGAAAGACCAAGGACTTTGAAGTTAAGTACCATAATGCTAAACAATTCTTTTCAAAGGTTTAAAAATAAGATTCTCATATCAATATAAAATGCGCATGTGTCAATGGAGTTAGTAATTTCATGAATGAGAAAAAATCAATTCAATACAGATTTGAAGTACTGGTTACTATCTAAGGGGCAGTGAAACTTACTTTAGATTATATTTTTTCCTAGACAGTAAAATTAACATGTAAATCCAGAATGTGAACCCTTCATTAATAGTTAATGGCACAGTTGCATGAAGTATATTCCTCTTGATAATTAAATGATACTTAGGTTACCCCATCAGCATCCCAAAGTAGTACTAAAGCATGAAACTCATTAATATCCTTGTTTCTCATGTTTTACATAATGCATATTAGAAATAGCTAAGATACATTGCTAGGCCATATATCAGCTTCTAAAACTTATCTAAATCCTTAGGGATTCAGTTTCTTCATCTGCAAATATGAGGCAATAACTTCTTTGTATACTATTTTTTCCTCGTTCCTCAACACAATGGAGATGAAGCCATAATAACCTTTGGGCAGGTAGAAGATGGAGCTTATCACAATTGATGCTTATGACTGACTGGATGTAAAGACCTCAGGATGCTGGAATATCATCAGGTAATGGACTGGAACCTGTGCCATAGTATCTGAGGGTGACAAATCTAGAAGGAAAGCCAAGTAAAAAAGAAGAAATCTGAGGAGAACGCAAAAGGAGAAGAAACCTAGAGACAAATTCAGGAACATGTGCTAGCAAAAGGCTCGTGCAAGTTTGAAGCTCAAAGAAAGCAATGGAGAAAAAAAAAGAAGAAGAGGGCGAATCTTCTGACCTGAATTCCATAACCAGAGAAATGGAAAGTAGCAGCTTTTGTACTAGTCAGCTTTATGAATAGGGTGGAATGGTTTATCCTTGAAAATTGATGTCACCCTGAGCAATGAACAGCATAAAGGCTAAAGATAATTTAAATCAGGCCCTTTGTTTAGTATCTCAACCAGCAGGTGCTTAAGAAATGGTAGTGATTACACTTGTTATCTAGTTTTCTTTCTGTTCAGGTTGTAGGCAAGGCAGTTTTCTTTAAAATGGAATTGTGAGAATAAAAGAATTCATGACGTACTTACGTAGGACAGAAGGTGTTCATGTTGCTGATGAAGATGAGGCAGACAGCTGTTGTTTTTGCTTGCTGTCCACTCGCATCTTCCTTCCAGCTAAAATGTATCACCTGCACATTGCAGTTAGCTGACAGCCTCCAATGGCAGCATCCTCAGGATCTGCCTCAACATAATAACCACGAAGCCTTCTTCTTTCAGGGCAAGCATAATTCAGTGACGCTGAAGTGGTCATTTCTGCTTAACATAGAGCTTCATTCGCAGGCAATATTTGTTCACAGCTCCCCAGTGGGGTGGCTGAGACCGTCAGATCTTCATTGCAGTCTGATGTACTCCTTATCTAATGCTACTACTTCCTTCTCTTTGTAAAAAACATGGGTCAGATGTGCATCACTATTTGAAGGCTGTCTCTCTTGGGTCTTCTTCCCTCTTCTTTCTCACAAATGCTAAGCCCTTTGATTAATTTCTTGCCATTTTCTTCTCAGGGTACCTGAAACTATGCAGTGGTAATGAAAATTATTTGAGAAAGCAGGAGAAAAGAAAAGCAATTTGGACTGTATTACTTACCACCTGACTGGCAATGAAGAATCTATCCTGGGTTGTAAGGATGGCCTCTGGCCTAATGAATCTGTCTTATTGCTAAAACTTCTGATTGAAGGCTATTACAGACAGGTGGAGGGGAGTTTCTTTACTCAATGATTTCTCCACTGATGGGTGATCTCCAGCAGGTGGTCAGGCAATTGCCAGTGCAGACATCACAGATGAAACCCAGTGTGTCACACATGCAAAAAGACATTAAAGGAGGAGGGAGACTGGCCACAAAGGTGAAACATGAAGTGGTACAACAGTGAGGATGGGAATGGGTAGCAAGGGGTGAAAACACATAGATTCATTATGTTTATGTATAAAAGTAACGAAGAATAATTTTTATAAAGCTTCCATTGGTGGTGCTTCAGGAGAACGTTCTGCTATAGAAGGGAGTGTCAGGCTGGTGCAGGGATTTGAAAGACCTTGGTGGAATCATCGCTGTGCATAGAAGAACAATGAAACTGCTTGGTGGCTCTAAGTTTCAAAGTTACTCTAGAGAGATAATGAAAGCTAGGAGTAGTTAATGAACGATAGAAAATAAGTATGAAGGCCAGCAGTCCTCTTTGACAGTTTACAAAGCGGCTCTTATCTTCGTCTGTGGGAGAACAGAAAAATCTCAGGACAAACCTCATGATTCAAATGTTGCATCCACTGTCCTTCAAAGATATTTGCAGGCTCAGCTGAGGCACTGTACTCTATCAAAATCGATTCTTTGGATACAACCTTAGATTCTGAACCATGAAACTGCAACACATGTGCACCTGAAGATTTTGGCTTCCCAAGCTCCTTTGTACCCAAAATACCAGAGGTTGCCCACGATTAAGCTCTTATGCAGTACTTTTCACATTTAACATATGTTAACAAAAGGAACTTATCATAACACTCCTTAGCTAGGGTCAGAGGGTAGTACTCAAGAGAGCTGCAAGACCCTGTAAGCATGGACTGGGAAGAGCTTCAGGATAACAGTAGACTGAATTTTATGGGTGATTGATCAATGAGACCCCAATCTATGATTCATAAGGGAGTGATTATTGACTTCATGTCACCATTTTGGGACATCCTTAGCAAGGACTTCAGAAAATGGACATGCTCGCTCCTAGATGTCCAAATAAAGTGGTAGTCCATGCTGAGCTCAGCTGAAATACTTAAAAATCCATGATACAGCCAGGAATGGAAAGTGTGAGACAAATGTAAAGACAGCAATCTATACATTGTGAAAGGGCCATCAGTGGATAATAGTCCATAGAAAAGTCTAGAAGACACATTGATCTACAGTAAAAGAACTGGCAAGATGGCCATCAGCATTACTAAGCTATTTAGTGGTGACTCCCACTACATGCTGTCTAGAATTACTTGAGGCCACCCCAAGTTTGGTTTGTTGGAAGCAGCAGAGATGATAGGACTCAAGGGTAGGAGAGGTGGTACTGCTTAATCATCAGGAGCAACAGAGTTACTGTAATCATTATGACCAGTAAGGTTGAAGTGACTGTCAAGGAGTCCTAATGAGTGACAAGTTATAAAAGTGATGGAAAGTTACAGTTTCCTAGAGGTAACCCTGTTGGGCACTCAACCAGAATAGAAAAATCTCCACTGTTGGTCCTCAACAAGAAAGTTCTTCTAGAGCAGAATGTCTGGCCTGTACAGGGATTTGAAAGGCCGCCTTGGTGGGATCATCACTGTGCATAGATGAACGATGAAATTGCTTGGTGGCTCTAAGTTTCAAAGACACATTGTTACACTATCAAAAGGAAATAGAAGTGTAGGCATAAGAGGATTTAGAGTTACTTCAATAAAATATCCTGACTCATTGCCTGTTCCTGGATTGGAGCCTTTTGGGGGGGGTGGGGGGCCAACCAGAACCCACTGACTTAAGAAATGGCTATGGAGACAGCAGGTTCCTTAAGAGAAGTGTATGTGTATGTGTATGTGTATGTGCATGTGCATGTGCATGTGCATGTGTATGTGTATGGCAGGTATATTACCAACAGAATGGATGTCAACTTAAATGACAGTTAAATTGGGAAAAGGGAGAAATGCAGACAATGTGAGGACAATTAGGCATATTTGAGTTGAGCACCAAAGATCCAGAACACCATTGTGGTTCCATTAGAGTAGACACATGAAAGCCGAAGTTTCCATTGTTTCCATTGGTTTTATGGACCCACCCAATGGTTATATTTGTATTCCCTAAATGTACAGTTGGTATTAATCCATTTCGAAGTTTATTTAACCCCATGTTAGATAGTTGGCATGTATAAAGCCAAGAGAAATCAGAGTCAGGAAGGCCAAACCAATGAACTATAGCCCCTGACTTGAACACCTGTTCCCTCAGGAGGTAGGATAATAGTCTCTAAATAATGTTGCATAACCATGAGATTACAGGGACTTGCACTAACCTTATCTCAAGGATCCTTTAACTTAGTCATATGGCCCCTGTGGAAACTAGATGGAGCCTAAGGGTTTATTACAGATTGCTGCAAGTGACAAACCACAGCTGCCCTGCTAGACAGTGTCTGTGCTAGGAGACGTGGCCTTAAGACATGATACACAGACATCAACTGGGCAGATGTTTTCTTTCCTATCCCACTGAGAAAGATCAGAAATAGTACTCACTTAGAAGGGTAAAAAATAGGCCATCATGGTTTAGCCACAAGGATGCGTTAACTTCCCTGTGATGCTGTCATAATACAGTACAAAGAGATGTCGGTATTACCAAAGAAATTTACCTGCGTCTACTTTATTAATGGCATTATACTGATTGGGAAGATTGAGGGAGACATCAGTAGGAATTTTATATTTCAGTAACACACCTGAGGATCCAGAGATTAGGACATGCTAAGATATCTTCCATAAAGTAAAAACTGATGGTTGAATCTTATAAAGAAGCAAAACTATAACACCACAGATCTCTTTAGGCCTTGGAGGCAATGCCTTACACATTTAGGTATACTATTCTGGGAAGTAATGGGTGATACAAAAGGCTGCCACTTTTAAATAGGTATAGAGTAGGAAAGGGGTCTGCAATGTGTCCAAGACGCAGCACACTTTCACTGATCCTTAGGCCATGTGTTGGGGCATTAGTAAATGTGGTATGGAATTTATGATAAACCACAGGAGAGACATAGTGGTTGATCATGGGGTATAATAATACACCAGGAACTACAAGTATGAGCTGTTTCCTTGAAACACAGAAGGTCATCATGTACGTTGGGTCCAGGAACCTCAAAGAAATGGAAATTAACATCCAGATCAAATAGGCCTAAAGGATATAAGTAGTCTACAGTTCAAGTAGACTGCATGTCACCCACTGTGATTGTACTAGAACATCTTCCTCAGCTCACATCTATGGCTCTATGTGGATGCTGAAAGAGGAGAAAAGTATCTAAGTACAGCTTCAGTACAGTCCAGTAAAATGTGGATACAGGTTGAAAATGATCAGAGGTTGCTCAGTGTTGTGCTTAGAGTGGTGTTAAAGACATTGAGGATCTTCAAAGATCTTCTAAAATAGCCAGATATTCTAAATAAGAAGGGAAAGAGGTACCGATGTTAAAGTAAACACATGGGGTCATGGGCAGTGGAGACTGGCCTGGAAACTGATCAGCAAGCAGAAAAGAAGTGGAATATTTGAGGGCAAGGAAATATGGGATAGTGGCATGAGGGCAGACCTATGGAAATGGATACAGACTGAAAATTCTTGAATTACAGGCTAGTGTCACTTTTGTGTAGAAGAGGCACACAAAAACCAAGTAGATAGTGGGCCCTGAGCACATTAAAGAAGTCTTTCACATTCCTCTCAATCACGTAAGCTAATAGGAAAAACCTTGTGCTGGGTTAAGGGACACTTCTATTGCTTACAATCAAAAGTCCAACATGGTTCATATTGGAACCATGAAATGGAAGTGTCCATTCAAAAGACATCAGCGAATATAAAAAAAAGGTCACGATCCTGTGGAGCCCCACCCACTCGCCTCACCTGGTGAAAGATGTTGTAATGCTGCTGCGTGAAACCTGACACTACTGAGTGTCCTTTGACCTCCACAGACCTGCTCATCCACAGGGGCTCACAAGGTGGGTGGCATCTGTGGCTGGGTTGACACATTTTCACAAGTCAGACTTGTATTCGTTAGAGTATGTTTGCTCTCTGCCCCTATCCTCCCCATGCACAATATGGTAATGTACTCCTAGTAGTAACCCCCCACCTGTACTCCATAATTGCACACAATAAACTCAATGGTTGAATGAGTTTAAAAAATATGAAAAAGAATAACAAAGACTGGAAAGATATCTTAACAGGTAAAGGTGCTTGCTTCAAAGTTGATGACCAGACAGATAATAAGTAACCATTTTGCAAATGGGTGATTGACCCCTCCCTCACTGTGGTTTCCTACTTTTATTACATCTACCTTTGAATATACTCTTATAACAAGACTCTAGTTTAACAGCTTTTTATCTCTGGCCAGGGGGTGACATCCAATACCATCAGAATGGAGTGAAGGGCATTGCAGGAGCAGCAAAACCGCAAAAGAAAATCAACAAACCATAATCCAGAACTTCAGAGACTCTATATCAACCACCTAGAACTAGGCCAGCCTAATCTCTCCCCATCCTGAAGCTCAGGGAAATTTGCGGAAGAGGGGGCGGTAAGAGTGTAAGAGCAAAAGGATGGGAGGAGCAATGATATGCAAGATACTCCACACAAGTTAGGGCCGAAGCAATCATAATTGGACTTTGCATGCCCTGCACAATATCCAACACACTACTGACCCCACAAAGTCTAGCATTTGCTAGAAGCACCAAGATCCTTGGAGGCAAGGGATTGACAGCCAAAATAGTGTTCCTATGCCTAAGGGGAACAAAGGAAAGGGTTCAGGGAAATGCCGCTGGAGGATCCAGAGGAGAGTTTGGCATGCACATTAAAGGATTTTCTGGGGATTGGGGGAGGGGAGGCACTGGGGGGTGGGAAGGGAGGGGTGAAGGGAGGGTGAGCAGAGGGGTGGGGGAGAGGAGGAGAGAGAGAGGGAACCGGTGTACCTATTAAGTTTGTATAAGCGGAGATAATAAAAAATGGTTTTTTAAAAAAAAGTTGATGACCAGAGTTTGATCCCCAAAACCCACAAGAAGGAAGGGGAGAGTAGACCTCTGAATATTATCTGCTGAACCACACACACATACACACAGTGCAGCATGGATATGGCCCTTAGGCCTCCACATATGAAACGAAATATTTTTTAAAAATACCATGATTCATGGGTTGAATACGGATTTTTTGATGATGCTGATTAAAAATAGATCTGTATACATACCCACTAATTTATAGAAAGTATATTTAGATAACTCTAACGTATATATAATAATTCATTCTGGAGCCAGATAGTTCTTAGAAAACAGGTCTAGGCCCTCAAATGAATTAATAGCTATTTCATAAAGCAACTCAGTGGTTTCCCTATGGAGGCCAAGATGGCCTAGAACTTGGTATATAGCTCAGACTGGTCTTGAATGTTTGCTCCTCTTGCGTGAGTCTTCTTACTGAGGGGATCACAAGCATATACCACCATGCCTAGCTACATCTGAAGCCTTTAATGAGTGACCTGGAGTTTGTAGCAGAGATTATGTGATGATCAATCTTGCTAGGCAACTTCATGAACGGAAAGTTGCCTAGGAATTTAGTAAATCATGCCTGGGCCTGTATATTTCCAAAGATTGTAACAATGTGTAAGATCTGCCCTGAATGTGAGCAGTGCAATCCAATGGACTGGGGAATCCAAAGGAATAAAAGAGAAGAGGAAAGAAATCAGCTAGCACATGCATGCCTCTTTCTGCTTCCTGCCCACCATGAAGTGACCTACTTCGCTTCCCACTGATACGGTGCCTCATCATGGCCCAGAAACAAAGGAGCCAGCTGACCATGGAGCGACCCTCTGGAACTGTGAGTGAAAACCAAGTCATTGCTCTTTTGAACTTACCGCTCACAGGCATTTGTCACACTGATGAAAATGTTTGCCTTATTCAGGCAGCTAATAATTACAATATTAACTCTGGATCTTTATTTCAATATGATGCTTAAGCACACAAAAGGGAATGACTTACTCTCTTAGTGTGCAGGGTGTAGGCTACTGAGAGACATCTTCAGATGTGATTTCTGTGAGGTTCCCGGGCCCCCATTCCCAATAAGCCTCATGACAGACTGGAAACAAAGGTGGTTTATTGGGATAAACTGTAGGACTGTTCTCATAAGGGGGGAGAAACAGCACCATGGAAAGAAAGTTGGAGAGTTTTATAGTTTTTGTGTTTGTAGGTGGGGTGAAGGACAAAGGAGAGTGGGTTGTTTCCATATTGGGTCAAATTTTAGCTCCTGGTTGCACCAGGAGGCTGCATGAGAGAGTAGTGACCAGAGACCATGCGCTGGTTTTACGGGCAGCAGACATTCCTTTCCTTTCTGCCATTAGGGAACTTCAAGGGGTTGGGGGAGAAGTTTCTGCAAGATAAGTAACATACTTCAAAGGTCAGCTAGTAAGTTTCCATATCAGAGACTTCAGAAGTGAAAGCATTGCAAAGGGAGAATCTATCAATCCCCTTATAAGAGAAAGAGTAAACATTTACGGCTTTGGAGATTGAAACTCAAGCGAAAGTCTTGGATCATGATGCGGCAGCCTTATTAAGGATGATCAAGGAAGAACTACACAGGTTCAAGGTCCCTGATCATTGCGCAGGTTCTTTACCAACACAAGACTAGGTAGAATTGCACTTCTGCACAAAAATAATAAAATCAATATGGCTTAAGCAGATGTTTGTGGTTTCTGTCACTCATAGTCAATACTTAGCATGATGAAGATCATGTATGACAAAATCATGGTGGCATATTATTATAATTGTGCTTGGCAAGTATTTCTGAAAACATCACAGAAATATCTATTGATATTACTGCCAGTTCAAGTCAATTGAGAGACATACTGATTTTTCTGTTCCACGTTGGGAGTAAAAGCAAGCGCCGATTCGAGGCATTGTAAAAGACCTTTGCAAACAGGTAACGCATAAGGCAAGGGCAGTGGGGATGGCAAGCGGTTCTGTATTACACTACTCAAAAAACACAAGTTTGGGCAGATAGGCCCCACCTTGAGGACGGCACAAGATCAACTGGGTTGGGCTCAAGATCAACTGGGTTGGGCCCCAATGTAAGTTAACCAGTGAGGAAAAGCCATTTTCCAGGGCTAGCTTAAGTATATAAATAGTCCCGGGCAGCTATCTTTGGTACCTCCCCTCATGGCACCCCACACGTGGAGTCTGTGAGTTTCCAGCTCCTTGCTCCTCATGGATTCCATGCCTGGAGTCCATGAGTTCTTCAGGGTGTCTGCTCCTCGTGGCATTCCACGTCTGGAGTCCGTGAGTTTTGTTCTTTCTCTCCTCTAATAAACTTTACCTTAATCCTCAAAAAAACAGAAAAAAAATCACAGACTTGGCTTCTTCTGCCTTCCTGATAATGGCCGTGGTGATTTGACCTGACCTCCTGGTTTCGTTGGACTCTGAGGTTCCCTGCCATAACGGACTATGAGCTATCTGAAACTATAAGCCAAATATATTTCCATTCCTCCCCTAAAAATGTCACAGTGTTATCTACTAGCAGTCATTAGGGAAGACCCTAATTTTCCCAATAGTCCCACAGCTGGATGCCAAAGAATTATGAATAATGTGTTCTTATTGTGACCACAGAGCTGTCATTCATATGTGACTGCCATTATTTACACATCAGCCAATTATATTAACTTCACAGTTGGATTTACTATTCTTTTAACTCATAAATTCATTGTGTGTGTGTGTGTGTGTGTTTATGTGTGTGTGTGTGTCAGAGGGCACTGTGTGTCCCTGTGAAGCCCAGAGTGACTTTGGGACTCATCCTAGAAGCTTCTACCTCCTTTTCCCTTTACTCTGGAAGTGCAGGGTGCTTTCTTTTCTGCCAGGTGCTTTTATGTGGGACCTGGGATCTGAACTCAAGACTTTCTGCTTGCAAGACAGAGTCTTAACCCCTGAGCCATCAATCCAGTCCACTGATTTACTATTCTTAAAAGATCATCACTGCCACTGTAGGGAACACTCAAGCCCTAGATCTCCATTTCTTGAAGATGGATGCCATATTTGCTTAGACTATTTTAAGTAATGTAACATAGCAGAACATGAAATTCTCTGTATAGACTCATCTGCATCCTACCATCTCCCTTTACTACTTTCCAGAATTTGCTAGTATGTTAGATTTTTCTAAGATTATATATTTATCATATTACTTCTAATATATGTATATAAAATACATTCATTGTGTGTATTATGCTTTTAACATGGCATTGATTGCATTTTAAACTTTATAAGAATATTTTTATTTAATACATGCCATGTGTAGCAGTTCACCTGCATAGTTGTTGATAAATGACCATCAAATGGCTTAAGGGAACAAGGGATTTATTTTCTCTTATGATTTTCTAGTTATAGTTCTTAGTCCAGCACCAACACCAGGGCCAAGGGAACAGGCCGCCACACCATCACCACATAACAGCTGAGAGAGGGATGATTCTTACTTGCAAGACCAGCATGTCTGGACAAGTATTCACAACAATGCCGACTTCCTCAACCAGCTCTCAGTATTTTATTCACCTGTTCAGGCCTTAGTTCCACACACCATAGGGTGGGCCTTCCCCATTAGCTAGACAAACTCCTGCAGGTTTGTTCTGGGCTTAACTCAACCACCAATTCTCCACAAATGTGCCCAAAGCTCAAACCCTCAACAGTCAAGTTGCCACCTATGCCCAACTATGACACCCTGTAACTTCCTTTTTTTCTGAGGTTGTGGGAAAAGAGAACCCTTATAAACTGTGGGAATGTAAATTACTATAGCCATTATAGAGAAGAATATGCTGGTTTCTCAAAAAATATTTTGACCAAATGGTACAGTTATCCTGCTTCTGGGTATATATCCAAAAGAAATGAAATCAACCTACCAAAGATACACTTGTATGCCTATAATTATTGTACCATCATTTGCAACAGTTAAAACTTGAAATTGGGTTCTAACAATGAATGGATAAAAAGGTGATGAATAAATGCAAAATAGAATTTTATATAGTCATAAAGGAGAACGAAGTCCTGTTACTTGGTAGAAAATAGATGGAAATAATAACAATCTATTAAGTAAAATAAGGCAAATATAGAAAGACAAGTACTGTATGTTGTTTCTTCTATGTGGAAGCTAAGAAATGTCTTCCTAAGTATCATAGCTAGAACAGATTGGGAAAGATGAGGGTCAGTGTCTTGATTTATTTAGGGAAGGATGCATGCATCTATGGAAAATCATATGGGACCCATGAATATGCACAAGGAACACGTTTTGATAAGTATTTAAAGACCACATCTAATTTCTTAAAAACTGAATTAGACAACAGCTAATTGTTCATAATATGAATCCAACTACCTGAAGGATGACCCTATTTATGACCATGAGTTACAAATCATTAGTTAAAACTTCCTAACATGTAGAATTCTTTTGTTCCTTCCTGGGCAGGTTTATTTATTATTTTTTATATCAAGATGAGCATCTCCCATTTTTTCTCTTCATTTTAATTCTAGACCAATGGATGTTTGGACTGACTGTGAGCTGACTATATTAAAGATTTTTTTGAAAGAGCCATCTTATAATTAATTACATGGGACACAAGAAGAAAAATGAAGCCTAAAACTAGTTTCAATGCCTAGAAGAAAAATCAACTGCGATCATAGCTAATGGAAATTTCTGCAAAGGGGAATCATGCCCTAGAGAAATAAGACATTATGTTGAAGAATACAAGGGGTAAACAACTTTATTAATGTGGCTTTTAGGAACATCAATTACAAGTTCCTTTGTTTCCCCCCAAAAAAAGCTGTTTCAAGAAATACCAAGTCCAAACTAAGAAGGGTATTATTCATTATGAAAACATTAGTTGAAATGCCATCTTACACTGGAAATTTCAAGATTTTTACAAACCATTTTTTTTTGCACTTCACTCCCTGTATAATCTCCTAAGTGAGGTTGAAAACGAGTTTTTTTTTTTCCTATAAACAACTAGCAGAGTGCTCGTGCCTGATGATATGTGAATGATCCCTGTGTTGTGCCAGCAGATGCCTCAGTGAGTTAGGAAACGATTTGAATTTTTAGAAGAAATGAGGAGTTTCGAGACAAGTGAGTTTCGCTGAGTGTCTTGGAGTCCGGTCTCCACACTGTGGCGTGGGCCTGAAGTAGGAAGGGCTGATAAAATAGCTCAGACAGGCTGGGGGGGGGGGAATCCAAAGGTGGAGAGAGGGGTGCCAGGCAGCTCACATGTAGCCAGGAGGCTGCAATCCTACAAGAGAAGCCTGCCATTTACCAGAACAGAGCCCACAGACGCGGAGCAGGGCTCCGAAAGGGTGTAACTTCCCTGTTTCCCAGGATCCTGAAGGGGGGAGATAGCTCAGCGTCCGTCCTGCAGTGCTGGAGGTCTCCAACGGTGCTGGTGGAGTGGAGCATGCCTGGGGGGGGGTCAGCACGGAGAAGAATCAGAGTTGCATTGTGGGGGGCTACAGGCCCCACTGGGATTCTACTCAATGATAAAGACCAGATAAGAAGTTACATTCCGGTAAATTCTGGGGAAAGACTTGACTTGTGTATCTAGAAACTCCGTGAACCCTCACCTGCAGTAAGCCACCCAGACAGAAACTGGCTCATTCCTGTGGAGAGCCATTGGGAACATTCAAGATAGTCACAGTTTCGAGTTAGAAGTGGCTGTTGCCTACGCTGGACACTGCTGATTGCTTGGGATTTTGAACATTAAATTAACTATAAGAAGAAGAGTAGAAAGCTATACTTCTTAAGGTCATTCAAAAGTTGTTATTTTTAAGTGAAATATATTTAAGACACATTTAAAGGAGTTCTGTAGTGATTACTACAAGCAATGGGACTTTCCATAATTTTTTTTGGTTGTTAGTTTTCTACTTGCCAGTGAGATACTTTTACTTTAGATTGAAATTTACATTTTTTATGATCAAATTTGGGGATTGTGAATTGAACATCTGCTGCTGTCTTTGTATAGATAAGTTGCATAACTCCATATCTCCTGAGCAAAGGGCTTCGGCTGCTAGAGGTATTTCAGGCAGGATATGAACTATGAGATAAGGAAGGAGAGAGACAGAGAGAGAAATCCTGAAGAAATCTAAACTATCTTTACTTCAAGTAGAAATAATATTAGTATTAATTATTAACATTGTTTACTTTAATATCGATCATATGATTATCAACTACAATATTTTAATTAATAATGTTCTTAACATTATTATTTTGCCAACACTCTTTGTTCATGATTCTGCCCTTGTTCATAGGTCCCTGTGTTCTGGAATATGCCTTCCTTCTTTCCTCCTTCTCCTCCTCCTTTCCAGGTTTGAAACATTTTCACTGTAAGCCAAAGTAATTCCCTTTTCCATTACACCTTGCTTGATTCCTCCCATATCTATTGAACTGTAATATAGATCTGGCACTAATAATACCTAAGTTAGTATATCCTTCTTTTGGAGATAGGGGCTCATGAAATTCAGACTGGCTTCCAACTTGCTATGTGGCTAAGGATGGTTTTGAACTCTGATCCTCCTGCCTTCAGCTCCCAAGTGCTGAGATTATTCCTGGCTATTTTTCTTTTTTATTTTAATCATTCCAGTTCCTATCACATGCCACTAAAATTCTTTTTTTCTAATTTTTTTATTTTTTCCACTCAGACAAACTTGATAGGTACCCCATTCCCCTCCCTCCCTCCACGCCTCCCTGGACCCCCTTGTTCCCTTCCCCCTTTTCCCCTTCCTTTCCCCCCTCTCTCCCTTTCTCCCAGTCCCCCTCCCCCCTCCCATTCCTGGAGCATCCTTTACTGTGCATGTCAAACTTCCCTCTGGGTCCTCCTCTCTGATGAGGTGTAAGGATTCAGTAGCATTGCCTAGAGCTCTTTTTTGTGTTCCTTTAGTATAGGAACAGTATTGCCACTAAAATTTTTATACAGACAAAGCCACAATACTTTATATTATGTTTAGACAGATGACCTGAAAAAAGTATAAGTAGATATCTGACAGGCATCTGCCTCTCTGGATGTGTAGTATTTGTAGAAACACTGTGGAACATAAAGGGAGAAAAATCTTCCACTCCCTGTCATCCAGAAAGGGAGCAAATGAGCATATGATGATAATACAGCCAGTGAACGCTTTTGGGAGTAGTAAAGAACTATAGGGAAGGTCAGAAATTATTCAAAGGCATTCTGATCCTAAGAGGCCTGGTGTGTATTGATGAGGCCTAAATCTACATGTAGCGGATGGTACCTTGAGTTATCTATTCTTCCCTTTGTGCATGATTAGAATCTGTGATCTGTTCCTCATCTACAAAATATGGCCAATGCAATGATACGTTTGTTATCTTTGTTGTATTACATGATATTAAACTTGGTTTGGGGGCTGGAGAAGTGGCTCAGGTGTTAAGCCTCTGCCTTGCAGGCAGAAGGTCCTGAGTTCAGATCCTAGACCCCACATATAGACGCCTGGCGGAAGCGGGGGGTGGGGTGGGGTGGGGGGTAGGGGTGGGGGGTGGGGGGTGGGGGGGTGGGGGGTGGATGTGGGGGGTGGGGGGGGTGGGGGGACGGCGTTTCCAGTCCTGGTAGGGCGGAGCCTGTGAATCCCGAGTAAACAAGGAGGAGGTGGAGGCGTCCATGGTGGTTCCCGAATTCGTCCGTGGTTCTACACACACACACACACACACACACACACACACACACGCGCGCGCGCGCGCGCGCGCGCGCACATGCACAATTGAATAAAAAAAAAACTTGGTTTGAGTAGCTGAGACCAGGTTTTCCTGTTGAAACATGTTGCTGTATTTTGAGAGCCATATGGAAAGAAACTGGGGGTAAACCCTAGAATGTGAGAAAGCAGGAATCTCATTCTTAGAACCATAAGACATTGAATCTATCAACAAGTATATGAGTATATTTTTTAACTTTATTTTTTTTTGCGTGTGTGTGTGTGTGTGTGTGTGTGTATGTGTGTGTGTGTGTGTGTGTATCAGAGGGTATCATGTATCCCTGTGGAGGACCAAGGATGACTTGGAGAATTATCCTGAATTGTTTCTACTTCCTTTTTGCCTCCCTCTGGGATTTCCCAGGCTCAGCCCATTAGGGCAGGAAGTATAGGCCACTGCCATAGCTGTGGGATCTGAACTCAGGACCTGCTGCTTCGGGGCAGAGTCTTATCCCTTGAGCCATCTCTCCAGCCCCTGCCCCCTTTTTACACAGACACTATGTCCCCTGACTTTTACCTCAAATGACCCTTCTACCTCTGCCTCTGAGTAGCTAGGCTTGCATGACTTCATCCCTGTCCCCAGCACGCATAAACACCTACCTCCAAAATGTGTAGGCGGAGCTGATTGCAGTTTCAAGGCAGCGTAGATAGGGGCAGGGCACAGTCCCAGGTCGCTGAGAGAGCTGAGCACTTGGAAGTGAGAGAGTCCTAGAGGGACGGTCACCCTACTCCTGTGGTCTTCAGTCGGTCATTAGTCACCGGGAGTCTGATGTCTGAAACACTGGACACTGCGTCGAACTCGCTCATAGGCTTGATGTACAGCACGTCCCAGATAGGGGTGGGAAGTCGGATCCAATGAACTCTCTCAGGTCCCTAGTTTTTATCCCCCTTCGGCCTAGGCATATGCCACTTTATTCAACCAATCACATCGCTTAGAGAATACATATGTTCACATTGATAAGGTGTCTGGGGTTACAAACTCAGGTTGTCATGGTTACAATCAGTGCAAGAGGTTCTTCACACACCAATGTATTTATCCTTGCAAGTGTCTCAGCACACAAAGTTACTTGTTTACTTCAACTTCTGTATCCCTATGCTATGCTTTCCCCATACTCTCCATAGTCACAATGATCTTGTTTCTATTCTAAGCATTCACGTCTTTGTGTGGTGTTTAATTCCATGTTTTTCTCCTGCTCACCACAATCACCATGCTCAATGTGGCTGACACCTGAAATGAAGTCTTGTGAGAAATTAAGCAGAAGGCTCTGCTACCATCCCTATCTCACAACCCAAGAAACTATGAAACAAGTACAGGCTATTTAAACTGTTAATTTGTGGTAATTTGTTATATGACAATAAAAAAGTAACATTAGCCATATCGGAAGGTGTCCACAATTGTTCAGCTCTCTATTCAACTCTACTGAGGTGAAGTCCCTGCAGACTATCTTCCCCAAACTCCATTAGCAGCTGGCTTTCTGCTAGAATCTGCCAGTGGAAAGTAATGGGGGGGGGAGCAATTTTGCTGATTTTCAGAAGTCTCTGGTAAAAGCACCATCAGAGAAGTTCACTGAAGGTAAGTAACTACAAAAAGCTCTGGGCTCTGACATTATTACTGCGAGTGTGAGATTCTGGCTTCCCTCTCAGCAGAAGTAATGCAGTTTTAACGCAAGCAGTGGCGAAAGCACTGTTGGCAGAAACTCACTGAAGACTGCCAGCTCCCAGGCTGTAACCCAAGGGCCATAGTATTGCACTGGTCTTCGAGTAATATTCTTCAAACTCTTCCCTCTGATCCCTTTTTCTCTGGACCTTCTTTCTATTTTGTTCTCCTAATATCCATTCAACTATCTCCCTGGGTTAAATTCCCAAGAGTGGTTTCTGATGACTTATGTGAACATGGATGCAAAAAGTCTGCTTACGTAAATTGCTCTCTGACTGCTCTCGGGTCTTATGTAATCTCCGTATCCTAATATTCCATACAGAAGAACCTTTGAAGGTTCTGTATGATCTCTAATCACATTGCAGTACATTCCTTTTGAATTTAAGTAAGCCAGGGCTTATTTCTGTTTGTAACCAAATATCCTGACTTGTAGAAATTTCATTATTATAGTATGCATTAGTTTTGCACAGCTGATAAAATCATCATAAATTATTGGCTTGAGACAACACTAAATTCTCTTACATCTCCAGTAGCTAGAAGTTCATTAGGAGTTTCACTGAGTGGAAATCAAAGTGTCAGTTGTACTGTGTTTCTTGTGGAGACTCCAGGGAAGGATCAATTTCCTTACTATTTCAGCTTTCTGAGGCCACTGCATTTCTTAGCATATGGTCTCCCTGTTGCGTTTTCAAAGCCGACTGCATTTCATGTCTGACCCTTTTCCATAACCATTTGTCCCTCTGCCTCTATTCTTATTCTCGTGACCCCTTTTAGGGCCTGTCATGATTAGGCACGGGAGTTAACTTGACGGTTGAGGGTTTGAGCTCTGGACACATTGGTGGAGAATTAATGGTTGAGTTGGGCCCAGAGCAAGCCTGCGGGAGATTGTCTAGCTGATGGGGAGGGCCCAGCCTATAATTGGTGGGATTAGGCCCTGGAATAAAGTACAGAGAGCTGGTTGAGAGAGTTGGCAAGTAAGGACCGTCTCTCTCTCAGCCATTACATAGAGATGGTGTGGCCAGTTCTCTCGGCCCTCGTGTTGGTGCATGCTCTCCCATCAAGCTGGACTATGAACTTTAACCAGACTGTTGTAAGGAAATAAACCTCTTGTTCCCTTAAGCCATATGATGGTCATTTATCAGCAACCTCGCAGGTAAACTGCAATAGGGTCTTTATTGCACTGTCCAGACAATGTGGAATATAAAGTGACCTGATTAGCAACCTAATTCCTCTTTGCCATGTGACATGTTCATTGGTTCTAGATATCATTGCGAAAAGAGGTAGAGGGCATTAGTCTGCCTGACAAATCAAGCTATCTTTTTCCTCTAAATTTGGTCGTGTGACACTTTTCCTAGGACGATGCCATACAACTATCTGTTCACTCCAGGCAGGAATTCAGTGACAGGCCAAAGTAATGATTATGCTAAGGTCCGACTTGGGAAACCAATGAGCTTCTTGTGATTACTTACAAGAATAGGGGTGAAAGTTACTTAGGGAACCCTGGGTAACTCCAAAGCAGCCACATAGGGGATGGCTTCCCCAAGGCTGCATAGATGGAATCCCCATTTCAACCAACCTTCCTCAGCCTACATACCTTAGCCCTTCCCTGAAGCCTTCAAAGCCCCAAGAACATCTGTGAGGGCACAAGTAATCAGGCTAAAAGTGCTCCAGGAAAGGCCAGAACTCCAGGTGCGGGTTTAATAACCCACCGTTGCCTCTCTGGTCAATAATCACAGGTGCAATCTTGATGGTCTTTTGCAAGTAGTTGCAGCTGGTCAGATAAAGATGGTGGCAGTTTCACTCCCAGGAAAAAGCCACGCCTGTTCATTTACAGATCTAGTACAATAGCATCTAAACCTGTAATAATCAGATTTTGAACTTAAAGTACAAGAGAGGTTGTACAAGAACAGCAAAGAAGTTTTTGAGAAATGGAAACAATGGAGACTTGATCCCCCGGACATTAAACATGACATAAAGTTAAAGTAATAAAAAGTAGTTTGGATTATACCCACAGAATGGACACGCACAGAGTGGAAACTTTTGAGTCTAAAGTTGGATGAGTGAAGGGAAATACACGTATCAGTGGGGTGGTCTGAAGAGAGGTAACTTGATATACCATGGAGGCTTGAGCAGCCACAGGAGTAGACAGGCCATAGTGAACCCTGGGGTCCACAAGCACACAGGCGGGAGGGTGGGAGAGAGTAGGAGAGAATGGTGAAGGGAAGGGAGGAAATGGAGGGGAGGAGGGAAGGAGGGAAGCTGGGATGAATGTTCAATATGCTTGTAAAAGTAGAAAAATAAAAAAAGTCATTTGCCAGTGGTGGTTGATAATAGATAGTGTCATAAATACTACTATTTGGTTGGATTAAAAGTAGAGCACTTTTGGTGTGGGGAGATGGTCAGCTGGTAAAATATTTGCCAAGCAAACGTGAGGTCTTGGGTGTGAATCACCAGCACCCACGTGGGCACCTGCGATCCCAATGCTACGGAAGTGAAGGCAGCAGAGTCCCAGAGGGTTGCTGGCTAGGCTGTCCAGCTGAAGGTCAGGGCGCTGGGCTTCCTGAGTGACCCCATCTCCGGTGGATACTTTCGAAAAGATAGACAGCCTCGGTTAAACACAGAGAGTCACAGAACCAGAAGAGTACATATGGGGAAAAGATTTGTATGGAAAAAAGGAGTCAATAGGCACATGAAGAACACCAGAGAGCTCGAGGGAGAGACAATTCAAAATGCATTATGTACATGGATGAAGCTGTCAAAGAATGAGTTTAATTAATGAAAAAGAAAAAATGTAAAAAAAAAAAAGATTGAGAAGTACAAGATACCTGATGTTGACTTTTGCTTGCATATGTAAATACACATGAATGCAACACTCCCTCCACCCCAGAGGCCTTCTATATGTGAAGTCCAAAAATAGAGTCTATGAGCTGGGAAAATGGTTCAGGAATTTAACTGCTTGCCATACATGAGTCCAGATCTCTGGATCCCACATAAAATGACAGGTGCGTGTGGCAACCTACCTGTAATTCCAATCTTGGAAGGCAAAGCCTATGAATCCCCAGAGCAAGGTATTTATTCAGATGAACCCTATGAGCAAGCTCTGGGCTTTGATGAGAGACCTTGTCTCAAAAGGAAAAGGTGGAAGAATGATCAAAGGTCCTCAACCTCAGGACCATGCATGTGCATACCACATCACACACACACACACACACACACACACACACACACACACACACACACACGCAAATGGGAAAAAAATTAAAAGTCTATTCTAGATGAGTTAAATATATAAATATTGCAAAAGTTGTTCAATTATAGAAGGTCACACAAATCCACAATCTCAAAGAGAGGCTAGTTATTTGAAACAAGAATCTATAAAGAAAAGAAGTGCATATGTTTGAATATATGCAAATTTAATATTTCTGTGTGCTAAAGCACATTGTAAACCACAAAGAAGGACAATCGATATATAAGAAACAAATGATCAATACTTCTATCTGTGACGCTTAATCTTTGCCTTCAACTCGACTAGATATGGAATTAAATAACAGAATAGCCTTTAGACTACCTGAAGGGGTTATCCGTATTAAATTTTTGAAAATACAAGGAACAGTCTGGAGAGATGCTTCAGGGGTTAAGCCTCTGGCTCACCCTCAGAAAGACCTGAGTTTGGATCCAGGATCTCTCGTATAAAACACAAGGTGGAAATAGTAGCGGCCTGCACTGATGGTCCTCTTGAGTTGGGCCTGTAAAATCGCAGAAGGAAGCAAAAAGTAGGTAGAAGCAATCCAGGATGGTTTCCAAGTCATCCTTGGACCTCTACACACATGTAGTGAGTGCACTCTGATACACACGCACACACACACACACACAAACAAGAAAAAGGAAAAATAATACAATGACGCTTGCAAAATTTGGGCGAGGACCTTCTAGTAGTTAGGCAGTTTTAGAGCAGCCAAACTGGGAGGTCTCTGAAATTCCACTGCTGTGATTACTCTGAAGGAACACATGCTATTGATCTGGAGGAATTGACTCTAATCCTTCACAGAGGTAAAGTGACCAACTTTCTCCACCCTCTGTTCATGAAAGGAGATGGAGATTAATTCTGCATTGTAAATAAGCCCCACCAAGAGGTCTGGCTCAAGATCAACTGAGTTTTTTCCACATATGCGCCGATTAATGAGATGTAGAGGACCAAAAGCTCCAGTGAGGTTTGCAGAAACTGATGCTAATCAATGAGGAAAAGTCATTTTTCCCAGGATCTGCCTAGGCCTATAAATTATCCTGACCTGGCAGCTATCTTTGGCCCCCTTGTGGGTCAGGCCACTCCACATCTGGAGACCTTGAGTTTCTATCTGACTCTTCTCTCGCTCCCCCTCCCCCATTCCATGCGTTTTCCTGCACTCTCTTGCACCACACAGAGTCCTGTCTGTGAGTTCCATTCTTTATCTCTAATAAACTCTGCTTTGATCTTCCATTGGTGTTCTGGTTTCAGTCTTGGACTCCTGAGCACAAGAACCTGGACACATACAGACCCCAGAGGGACCCCATAACAGTAGCAGACCAGATAAAAGGAAATGCAAGGAAGAAAAGCTCTCTGCCCATCCCTCCTCTCTTTCTCGGCCACCATTCCTTGCTGATGTTGCAAACCATCATCTTCAACCTTCCGGGAGTGCACTGCAGGCCAGCAGCTTTCCAGGAATCCTGGCGTCAGCACCAGATGGGACTGCGGGGTATAAACTGCTGGGAGCGATGGTTGGATGTCCTGTAAACGGATCCAATACCTTCCCTTCATATGTATTCATTCCATCGGTTTTGTTCCTCTAGAGAAGACTAGCGCAATGCTTTATATATGTTTATATATCCACTAGTTAAGATTTTTTTGGGTATGTGTGCATGTGTGTGTGTTTGTGTGTATCAGAATAAAGCAGGTTTACAACAGCCATGCTGGGAAGGTCTCCCTCCGGCTGCTGGGATTACCCTGAAGGAGGCCACAGTTAGCCTACTTCCCCCAACCCTTTGTTTATGAAAGGATATGGAGATTAACTCTCCTTTACAGATAGGTCCTACCTTGATGTGGGCACTAGATCAACTGGGTTAGACCCCCAATGTGAGCTAACCAATGAGGAAAGGCCTTCTTTCCTGGGCTTACCTAGGTGTATCAATAGTTCATACCCAGGCAGCCATCTTTGGTGCTTGCCCCTTACAAAAGGCCCTCTACATGTAGAGTCCTTGAACTTGTTTACAACTCCTTGTCCCTCATGGATTCCATGCCTGGAGTCCATGCATTCTATCCTTTCTCACCTCTAATAAACTCTACCTTAATCCTGTTTTGGAATTGTGTTTTGGTTTCAGTTTTCCACTCGCAAGACAAGAACCCTGCAACAATGGGACAGATCAATCCTGCAAAATTTGGCAATCCAGATGGGACCTTGCAACAAGAGGGCACTGTGTGTCCCTGTGGAAGACTGAGGGCGACTTCAGGAATCATCCTGCATTGCTTCTACCTACTTCTTGCTTCTCTGAGATTTCCCAGGCTCTGCCCACCAGGACCTGAAGAGCAGGCTGCAACTGTTTCTACTTGGCATTTTTACATGGGACCTGGATCCGAACTCAGTACCTTTCTCTTGCGAGATGGTCTTAACCCCTGAGCCATCTCTCCAGTCCATATCCACTATTTGTATATACATGTACTATACAGTATCAAAGAAAAAATGTAATTCAATTGACATTGAAGAAAAGAAAAAAAAATAGTATGTTACTGAAGAAAATCAATGTCCAAATAAACCAATGGCTGTTTAAAATCTGGAAAACAGACATTAAGCTTACCCCTTTTTCAGGACAAATTAAAAAAATAAAATACATAATACTTGGTATTCACTACATTGTAAGAAATGAACCCTTATACACGGTTTGGAAATTGTTTGGGAAAGTAAACTTGACATCATTTTTACAAATTAAAACCATTCCTATATCTACAAATAAAAATATTCCCATGAGAACAACTTCTTTGTATTTACATTTGTTGCAGCAATGAAAAATTATGTTTACATTTTTGTATTAATGTATTGGAAACAATCTAAGTTTGCATGGATAAATGAAAGGGTAAGCAAAACATGAGACCTCTAGCATAGTTATGAAAAATGTGGAATATGTATATGTCCCAATATGGAATGTTCTCTAAGAGATATTAAGAAATGAGAGAAGAATTTGCAGCAGATATAAACCAGAATTTTCTCATCTGTGTAAGACAAAAATATAAAATGTCTACATATAGGTAAGACATAATTTGGAACATAATATAATCTTTCATGTAATATATAATACTTGGAAAATGCACAGCAAATTGATACTTTAAAAAATTTTACAACTTTTATGAATCTTTAACATTTTCTGCTTTCTTCTAGTAATGGAGACCAACCATAGGCCCCTGAAATACAGGTCTCGTATTCGGATATTACAGGCATTATTGAAAACGTAATTATGAATTACACATGCAGAGGGATGTGAGAATAGGAGGGAGACTGACTGGAAAGTCTTTTGGTGGGGTGGGGATGGGGAGTAGATGATGATAACATACAAAGTCACTGTACTTTGTACAAGAAAGCGTCAAAGAATGAAAGAAAAAGTAACATGAAATTCTTTTCTTGATGAAGAAAATCATGATGAAACTCATTATTTTATGTGTTATCCTAAAAGATGAATTAAGAAAAAAGAAAACCCAATGTAGAGAAAATAAATGGGAAAAATGCTCAAAATTTAATAGCAGCTGTTTGGTTCTCTAGAATTTACAATTCTAAAGGTACTCTAGAATTGTGAAATTCCAAATTTTAAATGGATGAGTGCTTTCATGCCAGTTTTTCCTATTGGCACATATTTGTGCCATAAGAGAAAATTTGAGAAAAACAATTAAGTGGTGAATGGTAAGTAATTTAAGTTTGATTCTACTAGATGATGTTAGCACTTTTTAAAGCATATTCATAGGCAAGAAATACCTCATATTTTGGAATTGAAAAACCTACATTCAAACCCTATTTACATGTATATCATTTCTCTCTCTCTCTTTCCATCCATCCCTCCCTCCTTCCCTCCCTACCTCCCTTCATCCATCCATCCATCCATGCATCAATCCATCCATCCCTCCATCCATCCATCCATGCATCCATCCATCCATTTCTCTATCATCTTCAATCTATTTGGAAGGACTCACTACATAGCCAAGTTGGTGTTACTACTTTGATCCTCGGCTTTGGTCTCCCTAGTGCTAGGGAGTTTGCTATCCTAGTTATTATATCATTTTACTCTGTTTAAATTCATGCAGAAACCATCATCTTTGAATTTGCTTTCCTCCTCTGTCAGATGAACTATGACCTTACGACTACTTAACAACTTGATACAACTGAGTGTACAACAAATGAGATGCAACAACAAATGTTTTGTGAGCATTGCAGATGCTTGGAAATATTTAGTTATTTGTCAGAATTTCTTTCTTTGTTTGTATTTCATGCTCTTTATTGTGCTTTGTGTTTTTTTCACTTTACACTTTGATGTTTTTTTAAATATATTTATTTATTTTTTCCCCAATCATACAAACTTAATAAGTACCCTGGTCCCCTCCCTCCCTCCACCCCTACCCAGTCCCCCTTATATCCCCTCTTTTCCCCTTCCTTTCACCCCCTTCCCTCCTTTTCTCCCAGCGCCCCCCCCCTTCCCCTCTTCCATTCCCTGGAGCATCCTTTAGCGTGAATGTCAAACTTCCCACTGCATCCTCCCCTCTGGTGAGGTGTAAGAACTCAGTGGCATTGCCCAGAGCCCTTTCTTGGGCTCCCTGTTAGTATGAGAACACTATCATGACTATTAATCCCTTGCCTCTAAGGATCCTGGTGCCTGTGATCTATGCTAGACTTTGGGGGAGAGTCATTGACAAGTCAGTCATGGCGCAGATCATGCAAAGTCCGATTATGGCTACTGCGGCCCTAACTTTTGTGGCGTATCTTACATATCGTTGCTCTTCCCCATCTTTAGGCTCTTACAATCTTACCGCCCCCTCTTCTGCAAATTTTCCTGAGCTTTAGGATGGGGAGAGATTTGGCTGGTCTGGTTCCAGGTGATTGATGTAGGGTCTCTGATGTTCTGAATTATGGTTTGTTGTTGTATTGGGTTCTGCTGTTTCTGCACTGCCCTTGGCTCCATCCTGATTGGTATTGGAGGTCACCTCCTAACCAGAGATAAAAGGCTGATTAAATGGAATCTTAATATAGATTCAAAGGTAGATGGAATAGTGGCCATCAGTCTGGCAATTTTTAATAAAGTTAAAGATTAAAATCCCATATACCCTGCTATTTCATTCCTGGGAATAATCCCCCATAAAGCAAAAATTCTCCTCAACAATACAAGCACAACCATGTTCATTCCATGTTCATGGAATCAACCCAAATGCCCAACAGTTGATGAGTGGATAAGGAAAATGTGGTACATTTATACAATGGAATACTACTCGGCCATCAAAAAAATGAATTAATGAAATTTGCCAGGAAATGGATGAAACTAGAAAAAATTATATTGAGTGAAGTATCCCAGACACAGAAAATTAAGCGCTGTATGTACTCCCTAATAGGTGGATCCTAGTACCAAACCCTCTTAGTGACATATTCAAAGATAATTGTCTTTAATACCTACAGTAATTGCAAAGATTATAAACAGGAGGGAAGGGGAAGGAGGCCCCCCCCAGAAATAAGGAGAGAGGTGATCATGCTGCAGTAGAGAAAATAAATCCCATCAAGTATTGCAAGTAAATAGCGAGACATCTGGTTAAAGCTCACTCACTTTCCTTCCTGGTCACTTGCAACTGAGGGGGTTTGATCTCACCAGTCAGGGAGGGTATAGAGTCTGGCAGATAGATGGTAACCACCCTGCAAATGGGAGACTGACCCCCTATCACTGCTCTTTCCTATTCCTATTCCATCTACCTTTGTCAGAATTTCTTAAAGTTATCTTGGAGATGGAGCACTCCTCTATAGACTTCAAGTCTATTCATTTATTTTCTCTACACAAACTGGTAACTTCAATTTGGGTATAATTATAATTATAGTTTAGTCTTGTGTAATTCCTTAATGTTTGCAAGCATTTTTGCATGTTGTACTATATACCTTGAATCTTTTTACATAATTTTGCTAATTCTACCTTGTTGTTTTGCTTCCTGCTGCTTGAAAGCTCAGAGAGGAAGTAGGGTGGTAAATCTATTACTAAGAATGATTCCACAGTAAGAAAAGTGTCCTACTACTTTAATTGCCATCTTTCACTGAGCCTAGAGACCTCAAGTATTCTGCTCAAGTGCTCATACATCAGTGAGTTTTTGTTGGATAACAAATACTCTAAAACCTAGGGTCTTAAAATAGTAGTCATTTACTTGGTCCATTGTTCTGATATCTGTCTTTATGGTATTAACCAGGCTGTGCTTACCTTGTCTGTGGCATCAGCTGGAAAGGCTAGGATAGTTGGCACATGTCTCCACATCATCTTTAAGTTCCAGAAGGCTAACCCAGGTCTTTTCACACAATGGAGTCAGGTCCCAAGAGCAATGAGAATGGAAACCTCTAGTTTTTTTGAGGTTTGGGGACCACACAGTATCCCTTTCAGTGTTTTCTAGCCACCAAAGCAAGTTGCAAGAATGGCTGATTCGAAGTTGAGACTTCATCTTTTGATTGCAGGAGCCACAGAAGAGAAAAGTGAAAAGATCTGTGACATCTTTGCATTTGCCCTGGATGTGTAACTAATTGGTGAGCATACTGTGTTGGGAAGTGTTTTCCAATGACTGATGGGTACAGACAAATTACAATATATTTTGTCATGAAACAAAATATACCAAAACCTGAATGTGTTCTCAATTGGCTCTTGATCTCTTGATGTTTTCAGAAAAGCATGACACTCTTTCAAAAGACTAAACTGAAGAATTTTTATTTCCCATAAGATCTACCCATCACAGAGTTAGCTATCTCAGAAAAGTAGGATGACTTCTAGTGTCACTCTTAAAGAGTGACAGGAAAATCTGTCTTCTACTGTCTGAATCTAGGACAACATTGTTGAGAAAGATGCGGGGCGTTGACAGTATACATAAGGACTATAATGTCCCTGAATCAGTCGCGAATGGAAAGTTTAAAAAAAATACCCACAATACTTTAAAAAGTCTGCCTCGGGCAATCTCAAAAACGTTTGACATTTCATTTACTGGAAAAAATGCAGCATTTTGTAATTAAAAAAGTTTTGACAACTGAAAGTAACTTTAAGACCTGCTAAAATCAGGTCAGTGAAACTGCTGCTGATCATCTTAAAGTTTTTTTCTTTAATCTTTACAGTGAGCGATGGCAGCGTGCAGATTTTTTAAGCTATCCATGTAATAGGACTGCAGAAAGCAAATGCATCCTGGTGAAACATCTTTTTAGAAGGTACGTTAATATACTGACTTGCAGAAGTTTAGGGAATCCAAATTAAATTTTGTTCATGTCCTACTTTTATAAAGTAACTAAAAAAGGAAATGAGCCCTATCATGGTAACATTCACTTGGAAGCTATTCTTACTTTGATTTGTCAAGTCTGTCAAAAACAACCTAACAGAAATGGTCAATGGTGTCCACGGGTTGAGACAGCGATCTACAGTATAACAGTGATCAAAGGCTGAATCATGTTACCTCTCATGGTTCTCACTTTTTGCATTGACCATATTCCATGCATTCTTACCGGATGAGTCCACGTCAGTTAAATTATTGCTCCCGGTTCATTCCAGACAGTTTGTGCAAAAATCAATGGCTAAGAAAAAATTGCATGCCAAACTTCGCCCTACTTGACAATAGCTCAAATTATTTGAATGATTCTGCACCTCAGCCTCAAGGAGGCTTCCTGTTTCTGCTTCTTTGGCCGCAGGAGGTGAAAGTTTTTGCCTCTCTTCATATGATAGGAAAGAAAATGTGTCCAGTTTGGATTTTGAACAAGAAAGAAATCTCATAACTCCAGGTTTAGTTTAGCAGACCATTGTAGACTTCTATGAAGAAAAGTGACTTCACCGGAGAATAAGGCGAAGTCCACATACTGAGAGGAAAGCATATCTTTTTTTTTAACATTTTGCTTTTAAATGTTTTTTTATTTTATATTTTACTTTATTTTATTTTATTTTTATTTTATTTTATTTTTTCCCACTCATACAAACATAATAGGTACCCTGTCCCCTCCCTCCACCCCTCCCTGGTCCCCCTTGATCCCTCTCCCCTTTTCTCCTTCCTTTCACCCCCGCCTGGCCTCCCTATCTCCCCATTCCCCCCCCAATCCCTGGAGCATCCTTTAGTGTGAATGTCAAACTGAGGAAAGCATATCTTAGTGAAAGACAGGACCCAGGGAACCTCTAGGGATACATGAGCAGGAACTGAGAAAATTCCAGGAGATCCAAATCCCCCACAAACATACCACGGTGGTTGCACTGAATTGATGTGCACTGAATATGTCTGACAAAGGTGACTGACCGGGGGGGGGGGAGAGGCAGAGAGGGCTGCTAAGAGGCCCAAGGAGACCACGATCACTACATGTGGGGGTATATGAGTTGGGGGACTGCCCAAGGAAATCTGAGTTTCTCCTATAAAAAAAATTTAAAAAATCAAGTGATTAGAGTGCTGAAGGCAATATCAGTAGAGGCCCCTTTGCTTGGAAACACAGAGGGTCCATACGGTACATGGGGGCAAACATCCTCTTTGGTCATAGAAGTCAGGCTTTGTTGAACATTCCACACCTGTACTTCACAGGCCTCTTCTAGATGGCATGGATTTGCATTTGGAACCACATCCGGGAGCACAGGCTTTGCTTTCTAGCCCGTGTAAGGTAGAAACTGTCTCTTTCTCAGCCACAGTGGGCCTAATTAAAGCACTTTCATCAGTGTTGTACGATGATAAAATGAAATTAATAGACATAAAGCTCTTCCAATAATGTCTGATATGTAAAACCCATATATACTTTTAAACTATTTTTAGAGCGAGATGGTGCATCACCATATTGTCTGAGAATCTTAACCGTGCTATGAAATTTTAATCATGCTGATAAAGCTAAGAAATGGCTTCACCTTCCTGGCTCCAAAGCACGCCACTCTGACTGTTAGCTTTTTCCCTATGAAGACACCTAGGTGGTCACTGTATTATTTTTTTATTTCTGCTGTAATTTATTAGCATGAACTTAATGGTTTAATGCAGAGATTTCTCTCCTTGTGGTTGCATGGGTCCAAGTTCCATTGGGTTAAAATCAAGGCTTTACCCAGGTTGTATCACTCTTGGAAGCTCTGGGAGAGAGTCTCTTCCTTGCCTTTTCCAGCAGCTTCTAGAAGTCACCTGCATTTCTTGGCTCACGTCTCTTCCTTTGTCTTCTAAGTCATCCGTGGGATTGGCTTTTTTTTTTCTCCTGGCACCCTGTGTTCTCTGAATTTTTTTTTAAACTTTATTGTGTGTGTGTGTGTGTGTGTGTGTGTGTGTGTGTGTGTGTGTGTGTCTCAGAGGGCACTGTGTATCTGTGTGGTGACTTCAGGAATCATCCTGGATTGCTTCTATCTCCTTTGCTTTGCTCAGGATTTCCCAAGCTCTGTCCACCAGTCCCAGAAGTGCAGGCTGCTGCCTTTTCAGCCTGAAGCTTTTATGTGGGACCTGGGATCCAAACTCAGGACCTTCTGCTTGTGAGACAAAGTCTTAATCCCTGAACCATCTCTCCAGCCCTTCTCTGACTTTTTAATCTCCCTCTTTCCTTAACATGTACTTGTTCAATTACAGTGGGATATAGGATATGCTCCTCATTTTCTTAATCTAATCACACAGCAAAATCCCCTTTGCCTTACAGATTTTACAGAGTAGGATCCCAACATGTTAGCTGGGAGTATTAGCTGGGAAGCAGTATTCTGCCTACCACAGACAATATTTTGTTTCTGCATTTCAATTAGCTAGTTATTAATTATCAAGAGTGGTCAAGGTTATTTACTGTGGTTAACATAATCCTTTTGTCATCTTGGATAGTATTTGCTAGAAGTCAAAATTAAAAGGTCAGGCCTTTTGTATTTCCAGTGTAAAAGTATAGTCAATATCAAAAGCTGCATTTCCTCTGTTAGATACCTCTTCACTAGATTATGAAATGCTATTTCCAAAAAGAAATCTGTTTCCAAATATAAGTTTGGCAAGGTTGACACAACTTTGGAATGAAGAAAGTCAAATCCTTGGGGTTTGGGTTGGGGGAAAGGTCTGTACACTCTGGCTCACGCTCTAATTTAGATTCCATTGCTTTTCCTGTAGTTGGTTTTCTGTCTCGCTCTAGGGTGGTGCTTCTCAAGTCCCCATCCAGCAGACGCTTGGGCACCTGATCACTGGAGATGGGTAGTTGCTATGGGCAACTACTTGGTAGAAGTTAGGGAGGCTGCTGAACATTCTACAATGCATGGAACAGCCCTCTCCCACCGCAACCTGAAAAGAAAGCATGTCCTACACAGGATATTAATAGTGCTAAGACTGAGAAATCATACTCCAAGAGTTGACTAATTCTGTGGTGGAAACTTACAGGCAGTAAAGATGTGCCCTGTGTTTGTGCACGTGTGTATGTGTGTGTGTGTCTGTGTGTGTGTGTGGTTGAGCATGCGTGTATAGAGCATTGGACAACCTTGGTTGTCATTCCTCGGGTATTCCCTTTCCTCTTTGCTTTATTTTTTGAGACAGGGTTTCTTGCTGGCCTAGAACTTGCCAAGTAGGCTAAGTTGCCTGGCTAGTGAGTTCCGTCCATCTCCATTTGGCTCATGCTGGGACTATGAGCACAGACCATCTCGCCCAGCTTTTTTACGTGGGTTCTGGAACCCAAGCTCCAGTCTTTCTGCTCACAAGCCAATCCCAACCTATCAACACTTTCCCAAAGGAGCAATCTTAAATTCCATTGAACCATAGGTTCTGATCACCAAACAAGTACAGGTTGGTCTGTGAAAAAATAACTAATTTTTATGATGATTCTTTTAGGAAAGGAATGATTTAGAACAGAAGAAAATTCAGGCAAAAGGGAAAATTTATTTAAACTCAATATTTTAGGTGCCTCTTTACTTGGAGATAACATTTGTTTAAATAAAATATCTAGGGCTGGGAACACAGCTCAGTGGCTAAAGTTCTTGCCTTGCAGGAAGAGAGAGCTGAGTTTGTACCTTTTGATTCCACATGAAAGTGACTGACAGGTGGGGCAATCCATGTGTAGTTCTGGCCCTAGAGAGCAGAGCCTGGGAACCCCCAGAACAAGCTGGCTAGCCAGACTAGCGCTAATATATTCTGGGTTTAATTAAAGATCCAGGCTTACAACAGGAAGGTGGGTGAAAGAATGATAGAGGAAGATTCTTGATATTTCCTTAGGACCACCACAGGCACAAACACTAAAGTGTATACTAGTACATAGAACCCCATGCAGGTATACAACCACGTGCAAACATACATACATACACACACACACACACACACACACACACGCGCGCACACACACACACGCACACACGCACACATGCACACATGCACGCACACACACTCTCCATATACACATCTGAATATACAACCACAAATGATATTTATTTTTCTTTTCTGGGAGAAGAGAGAATAGCTATGACTGAGAACATTTTCCCAATGTGGGGTTTTGTAAATCTGTAAGAGATGAGCTTTCTAATCTTCTACATTAATCTCATATAAAAGTCCATGATTCGGTGAGGGCAACCTCTTTTAAGAGTTTTCTTGTGACATTATGGTTGATATATAAGAGATATTTATCAAGAGCAACATTTAATCATTGTGTCACAATTCAGGAAAAGCATAATATTTGAGAACCATGAATAAATATTTGATAAAAATAGCTTTTTAAAAAGCAAAAAAAGCTTTTGCGAGCCTATAAATGAATATTTTTAAAGTTTTTATTAGCATACATCAATTACACATAATGCACTTCTTTATGACATTTCTTATTTTTTTAAACTTTATTTTTGCTTTGTGTGTGTGTGTGTGTGTATGAGAGAGGGAGAGAAGAAAAGAGAGAGAGAGAGAGGAAAAGAGAGAGAGAGAGAGAAAAAAAAACTGTGAATCTGTGGAGGACCAAGGGTGACTTCAGGAATCATCCTGGATTGCTTCCACCTCCTTTTTGTTTGCTCTGAGATTTCCCAGGCTCCACCTACCAGAGCGGGAAGTGCAGGCTGCTGCTGCTGCTGCTGCCTGCAGTTTTTAAGTGGGACCTGGGATTGGAACTCAGGACTTTCTGCTTTCGGGGCAAAGTCTTAACCCCTGAGCCATTTCTCCAGCCCAATTTTCTTATGTTCTTATCATAGTCACCCCTTTAACTTTTCTTGTCCCCTCCCAACCCAGTTGATTCTTTTTTTTTTTTTTAGCTGATCTCTCCTTTCCTAGAATTTTCTTTTAGTTGGGGTTTTATTTTGTAGTCCGTGTTGCTTATAAACTCATGATAATCTTCCTGTCTCCATCTCCCAAGTACACCAAATTATAGGTGTGAGCCAAGACATCTGATTCAGAATTCATTTGATGTACATGAAGAATCAGTGGGAAATGGTCTTCCTGCCTCCACCTGACTGGAATACATGGTGTCTCCAACAGCTTCGGAGAGACACGGAGCATAAAAGCATAGAATGAGCTAACTTTGGTTTGCTGGGGAATATGGATTCAATTAAAAACTGTCACTCCCTTAGCAGCTGGACACTGGCAGCTGAGAGCAAATGGCCCAAAACCCTGAGATGGCAAAAGCGTGCCAGATTCTGGTTTAGAACACCAGAGAACACCTGGCCTCCACTCATAGATACACAAACATGCACACGTGTGTGTGCAACTGGACACACATGAACATCCAAACACATGTACACACATACCCACACGTGAAAATTTTTTTATATGTGAGTGAAGCACTTGGACACAAATGTGATGATCTGGGTTTGGATCCCGAGGAGGCCAGGTGTTCTCCCCAGAGACACAGCCATCGTCAACCTATGTGGCTCTACAGGGCTGCTCTGGCTTTGGGTTTGTTACAGTGAAATTCCACCATCTCTCTCTCCCTCCCTCTGAAGTTCAGTTCTTAAATGCTGCCTGAAGTCCTTTCTGAGGACAGTCGGGGGTAAGTGAATATATATTATTCACTTTATATGTATATATATTTTATTATTTTAATATTTATTTAAATTTAATCATACATTTTAATTTAATTGATGATATATAAATATAAAATTGATATTTAAAATATATTTAAATAATATTCCTTGTTCCAGGTAGGGCTTATCACATTAGATAACCCACTGAATCCCAGAGACAATATTGACAGGTACTGAGATAGAAATGGTCAGAAAAACAGGTTTTTGGGGTGGAGAGATTTTAAGAAACATGCAAATCAGTGATCCTAGTGACTGTCATAGGACTAAATGCCCGGTACTTTGAGAACTGGTAGGTGAATTTAACCCAGCGAGAGGGGGTCAGAAGTATTTTCCTCAAGTATTGGCACTAAGCTGAATTTAAAATTTAGAAGTTAGTAAGGCAAAGAAAGCACTAGAGTGTTCTAGACAGGAGACACAACACGAATAATGATTTGGGTATGTGGAACATTGTGGCATTTACTGAATTAATGGACTGCAAAGTGCATGGCAGAATGACTGAAAAGATCTGCAGTTTCCAAAAGATGGAAGTGAGAAGGAACAAAAGTGCTTTGGAATGAAAGGTGTTGGTGGACTACAAGAGAATCCCAGATCCCAGGTCTGTCATGAAGTCCCTCTACATACTCTTGAACTTCATGTTGGAGTTGAGTTAATCAGGCTCCTCAGCACATCATTATCTCCGTTTGCAAAGTTCTGTTGTTCAAATATCCTTGTTTGTCTGCTTTCAAATCAGTTTGTTTGTCCCTTTGTCCTCACTCTTACCCCACAGTACTTGCATCTTTCTATTGAAATGAACAGCCCATCTTAAAAAACCATGTATTTTATATGTGCCCATGTGGCATATTGATTACTTTTCTTGCCATTTTCTTCCCACTCCTTTTTATCTTGGTGTGCGTGTGTGTTAAAAATGTGTATACGCATTCATGTGCACAGGAGCTCTGTGCCACAGCACACGTGTGATCAGAGGACAACCTTGGGTCCAGTCCTTGTCTTTCACTTTGTTTGCGACAGGATCTTTTGTTGCTCCCCACTATGTACATCAGGTTAGCGGGCTTGTGGGGATTCTCCTCCTTCTGCCTTCTTTGGATCCTCGGGATCCAAACCCAGATCATCACATTTGTGTCCAAGTGCTTCACTCACATATAAAAAAATTTTCACATGTGGGTATGTGTGTACATGTGTTTGGATGTTCATGTGTGTACAGTTGCACACACACGTGTGCATGTTTGTGTATCTATGAGTGGAGGCCAGAGGTTGATACTGAAAATCATCTTTGATTTCTCTTCCTTTTTTTTTGCATGTATAGGTGTGTGTGTGTGTGTGTGTGTGTGTGTGTGTGTGTGTGTGTGTGTGTTTAGGTGCAAGTGGATATAGAAAAGGGCATTGTTTGTGCTTGCAGAGGTCCAAGCGGGACTTCAGGAATCATCGTGAATTGCTCTGTCTCCTGATTCCTTTGTTCTGGGGCTTCCCAGGCTCTGCCTTCCAGGGCCAGAAGTGTGGGTCAGAGCAGTTTTCAACCACAGCTTTTTACATGGGACCTGGGATCCACACTCAGGTCCTTTTGCTTGTGAGGCAGAGGTTTAACCCCTGGGCCGCCTCCTTAGCTGTCCACAGAGCTCCTTCCTCAGCCCAACCTGTTTTGAAAGAGTATACATAACTTTATAACAATAACTGCCCTTATTTTTAAATTTGATTTGCTCATTAGTATGCATGATGTGTATGTGAGTGTGGGTATGCATGTACCATGAATGGCACAACATGTGGACGTCAGTGGACAACTTCATTGAGTTTCTCTCTCAGTCCACCTTCATGTGGGATCGGGAGCAAACTCAGGCCATCAGGATTGTATGGCAAGTACTTTTACCTAAACAGCCCCCTAACTCTTCATTTTCAAGATTTTGTGATGTCATTCTGTTGTCCATTTAGCTTGGGGCCTCAAACTACCACGTGTCTTTACACATTTGGCTTATCTGATATTTTGCTGCTGCTATTCCTATTTTGTGAATTACTTTTTTTGTTGCTAGGGCAAATAGCTCTTTGATGAGGATCCTCATTTTTTTCTTCTTTTCTGGATCAGATGAAAACTTTTCTACCATCAAAGATTGTTTCAATAGATTTCAAGCAGGGCTCAGAATCTTCAGACACTGCTACAGTCGTGATTAAGCTAGAAGGAAGAGAACAATGGCCCTCAAAATCCAACAAGCACCAGGATCCCAAGCTGAGCTCATAAAGCAGATCTCAGGACTCAGTGGACAAAGAGCAGGTACTGCATAGGGTCCCTATCATGCGTTTTTCTGATCCCAACAGTGGGTTCCTTTAAATTGTGTACTCTATACACTTCACTTGCCCTGTGCTAGTCCTGCTCTGACTAGACTGGCTACTGCTGCACTCAAGAGTTTCTGATTTACCTCTTTAGCAAGTTCCTACATAAGGCTGATGCTTTCGGGCCAAAGACTGCATTTTGAGAACTGCCACTACCACTGAGTGAGATGTCTTTTTTCCGTGATAAACGGCAATCTTCACATCATTAGGAGCTTGGTATAGATGTGGGATATTGGGCTCCACTTAAAGCTACAAGAGCAGAATCGGAGTTTGAGAGCCATCTCCAGGTTGTTGAACCCAGGGCATATTTCGGGGGGAACTGAAGTTGAGTTTGTCACTTTAGATCAATGCAATGAGGTTGTAGTCTACTCACTGTGTGTCATTCAGAAAGGTACCACTCTTGCTCCCTCTTTATTAAAGGTTATCAGGTGTGTGTGTGTGTGTGTGTGTGTGTGTGTGTGTGTGTGTGTGTGTATACATGCACATGATGTGAAAGCCACAAGTTGATATTGGGTGTTTCCCTCAAACAGTTTCAAATTATCTTTTGGCGATGAGGTTTCTCATTGAACCTGAAGTTGGCCTGTTTAACTAGCCTGGTTGGCCAGCAGCAGGCTGGCTCTTTACCCAGTGCCAGGATTGTAGATACTGCCTGTTGTTTTTATTTTTATTTTTTACTTTTTTTATTATTTATTCAATTGTGCTTGTATGCATGTGTGCATGCGTGTGTATGTGTGTGTGCGTGTGCGTGTGTGTGTGTGTGTGTGTAGAACCACGGGTGAATTCGGGAACCACCATGGACGCCTCCACCTCCTCCTTGCGCTGCCCGGGGATTCACAGGTTCCGCCCTGCCAGGACCAGAAACGCAGGCCGCCCCCACTTCCGCCCGGCATCTGTACGTGGGGTCTAGGATCCGAACTCAGGACCTTCCACCTGCAAGGCAGAGGTTTAACCTCTGAGCCACCTCTCCAGCCCCGCCTGTTGTTTTTAATTGGGTGCTAGGAATCAAACCCAGGTCCTCATGCTTGTGCATCAAGCACTTTACAGAGTCATCCCTGTTCTTTTCGTTTTTCTAGAAAATATGAACTTATGTTCCTCTCATGCTTGGTGTGGTTGCTAGAGAAATACTGTGACTTGATGAGTCTTGCAGTCTCTCAGCCTTCCATTTCTGTCGTCAGAACAAACACTAAACCATTCAGACAATTTCTCCCTTCAGCAGCCTGCAGAAATATATCTGTAGGGCACGGCTCTGTCATGTGGTCAAGACATTACTGTGGTCCAAGGTGGTCGAGTAGGCCCAGATTCAGAGACACAGCAGAGGTGCAAAGATAAAGTCTAGATTCAGCCGAAGACAAGTAAATGCATGCAACAACACACTATTTGCTTTGAACTGGATTGGACAGGGTCAAAGGCTAAAATGATACATGTAGAAATGAGCAAGCCTTATTGCTGGGGTTCACAAACTTTTGTCATATTGATTTTAAAGTGACATATTTTAAAACAATCAAAATGACACCTCATCTAGAGAAAAAGTCAGACCTGCCTTTCATAAGTATCTACAACATCATCCTGTCTTGTCCCTTCCCTTGAGGCTGCATTTGCAGATTTATCTATCTGTCAGAATGGGGAGAACAGAAGGGGAAACACAGGGGAGAAAAAAAATTCATTCACAGTTCAGAAACCCAATCTGTCCATGTGTAGGACCATATATACATAGTTTTGTGGATGAATTTTTCAGAACATAATGTACCTTTTGAAAAAACTGCCATGTGGATACTGCAGAGCTATATAAATTCCCCTTGCGTGAATGATGTGGAGACACTTATGTGCAGTGATTGAGGCTTATGGTTTCCCATGCTAAGCCGGGGGAAACATTATGTACCACAGAGAGGGGCAAGTGTTGATTAACCAGCAATCACAGCCCAGTACCGTTTCAAAGGGAAAACATCAGTGCCCCCTTCGGGGGAAATAAGGAAGTGCAAGGAATTGAGGAGACAAATCACCTAGGTTTAGATATGCCATGGTTTTAAATGTGTCCCCCACAATCTCATGTGCTTGGGAAGGTTATGGCACCTTGAGAGGTGGAGCCTTGCTGGAGGAAGACAGTCACAAGGGGTGGGCCTTGAGGTGGATTAGTCCCACCCTACCTCCAGGAGAAGTCTGCCTTTGCAGCAAACAGTCTGCAGCTCTCAGCCTCCAAGATGTCTGCAGTGATGTAGCTTCCTCCAGTTTTGGCCAGCCAGCCATGCCACTTCCGCTTTGAAAGACTGTATCTCCTCAATGGAACCATAATCTGAATAAATCTCCCTTTCTCCCTTAAGTTGCTTGACTTTGGGTGCTCTCTCACAGCAATAGTTAGGAGTAACCATTACAAGATGTATCACCTACATTCATGATTCTGCCCTTGTTCGCAGTTTCCTGCAGCCTGGAACATGCCTTCCCTCTTCTTTCTACTTTCCAAGCCTGGACCATTTTAATCCCAGCCAAAGTAATTCCCTCTTCCACGAAGCTTTCTTGATTCCTCCCATATCCATTTAGCTAGAATGTTGATCTGGCTCTCCAAAAATTGTTCATTTCTCTAGGAAAGAGCCTGTGTTCTTTATCATCTTTCTCATTTTTAATTGTAGTAAAATGTACATCACTGTCGAGTGGCAGTAAGCACATTCATAACATCGTCCAGCTGTCATCATTATTCAGTTCCCAAAAGTTTTCATCCTTCCAAATAGAAACTGTACACATTACACAACAATCCTTCATGGTTCCTTCCTTATATCCCATGGTTGTTCTTCATCTACTTGTAATTTCTATTAATTTTTCTATCTTAGATCTCTCCAACAAGGGGACTTACCCAATATTTATTATTTCTTTAAACCTGATACATTTCATTTAGATTAACACCTTCAAGGGTTATCTCTGTTGAAGCATGTATAAGACTTTTTATTTTAACACATTTTAGTGAGTGTGTGTGTGTGTGTGTGTGTGTGTGTGTGTGTGTGTGTGTAGAACCATGGGCGAATTCGGGAACCACCATGGACGCCTCCACCTCCTCCTTGTTTACTCTGCCCCGGGATTCACAGGCTCCGCCCTACCAGGACCAGAAACGCAGGCTGACCCCGCTTCCGCCTGGCATCTATACGAGGGGTCTAGGATTCAAACTCAGGACCTTCCACCTGCAAGGCAGAGGCTTAACCCCTGAGCCACCTCTCCAGCCCCCACCTTTGGTTTCTTTATCAATGTGTTGAAAGATGGCTTATTCTCATCTTTGTTATGTAATTTTTTCTTAGAATGATTGTGTATGTGTTTGAGTATGCACTTCAATTATTCAGGGTGCATATTCAGAAAGAAATTGCTAACTCATGTGGTACTTCTACATCTATATCCCTCATCTAGTCCGTGTTAAATAAAAAAAGGCAAAACAATAATGTATGAAATACCTGTTTAGGATTCCCGGCCAAACACTTAGAACTTTAGCTTCCCATGATTCAATCCAATCAACCCAAAACAACTGTTGCTGTGTTAAATCATATACTAACTCTAGGCTGAGGGTTCTCAAAACACAGGATCTTCTTTCCCAAGCCTTTTGTTGGTTATCTGAGCAACCTACAAAGTGACCCCAATTCTGTGCCACTGAGTTGCTCTGGTCTCCTAGCACTTGTTGCACACCACTGCTCCTCTGGTCTCAAGGTGGATGATTTACTCAGTCAGTTGCTCCTCTGAATGAGCACAGCAAGTCTATAAGGAGCAGAATGTCCATCCTTCTGCCGCTTGCTTTATGACATCTGTTTTGAGTACCCTTCAGTAGCTGACACACAGGAGTTACAGTCCTCTATTTGCATCATAGGCAGCATTGCTATGACAGAGACAGTATCCACCAATGGTAACTCCTTTCTTTTCCATCCTACAGCTAAATGCCTTGGCCCCCTTTGGATTCTAAGTAGAAGTTTCTGAATTGGGGTCCTTGCGATGTGAACAGAATTGATGTTTGCCATTTCCAGGCTTAACCCATGAAAACAGTCTAGGTAATCCACGTGTTTGTCTCCCCATCTATTCGCTAGATGGCACTAGAGCTACCCCAAAGTTATAAAGTAGAGGCTTAGCTCCCAGTGACAGACTAAAATCAGCTGTCCAGGAGAATTATATGAACAAGAATGTTCGCATGGCACTTCAAGAGAGGAGGAAACAAATTTTTATCATATTACATCATTGAGATTACCGACTCTAATACATTTGTTCTTTCACTTTGATAACACCTTTTAACAAAGACATAGGTGTCCTAAGAAAGAGCTGTTTTCCATTATCCCTACCCTCGGTAACTCACTGCCACCTTACACTTGTCCTCTCCCTTCCTGGTCATCCTTCTAGGGGAAGAAAGGCTACCCTCACCTAACTCTCTCGTGGAAGAGCATTGAGTCCAGTGTTTGGTTATCCATGTTGAGGCTGTGAGCCCCCCTCAGAATCCTTTCCCAGAGGATTTGGCAACTCTCTGTACAAATAAGATACCCAATTTCTTATGCGGCATTCACAGATATCAACTTAAATATTTATTAAGTACAACCTTACACTATCTGTGCATTCCATATTTTACAGTAATTAGTTGTGCTCACTGCCACTGTTTTTGTCACTCTTATATCAAACATTTGGGAGCAGGAATTTGGAATTGCATATTTTTATATCTCCATCAATGCTCAACATCGAGTCACTCAGGAACTTCTTGTTGAATTTAATAAAGCAGACAGTAAGATGTTTACCCAAAGACACCACCTCTTTCAGTTTAGCAACATATGAGTACACAGAGAGGCTGATATAGTTAATAACCTTTGGGTGGTGAGAAAAAAGTATTTCTTAAACTCTTGTGTAGAAACAAATAGGAATCACTCTGTCAAATTACTGAGGTATAATTGTACATTATAAAATACAGGGTTCTAGGGCTAGACAGATGAAAGAGAGTACTCCTACCAGTTGGTCTACCCAAGGAAGAGCCACTTAATCTGTCCAAAGACCTGAACCCATACCAATATAGACAAGCCAAAGGGAATCCTTGTGGTCCATATAAGTAGACAGACAGGAGGGTGGGAGGAAGAGGGATGGATTGGTGAAGGCAGAAGAGGATAGGAAAAGAAAGGGGAAAGAAGGGAGGGGTGCAGGGATAACCACCCATTATGCTTGCAATTAAGAAGATTAATATTAATAAAAAAGTTCAAAAATATAATGCAGAGTTATCAGACATATACTTTGGAGAATGTTGAAAAATACAGATGACTTGAAAACCAGAGCATAAAATGATTCCAATCTATTCAGAAAACTCTTTCATTTGATTTTCTTCCAGCCAACATTTCTTTACTGTTGTCACTCCTGCGATCGAGGGAGACACTGGTCCTATTTCTATCACTGTGATTATCTTTCATCTATTCTAAAACTGTGCAATAATTAAAAAAACACTTTCCACGTGATGCTTAATGTCTGCCTTCTTTTATTCAACATGATGCGGTGATAATTGCCCAAGTTCGTGCAAGTATCAACTGCTCGTGTCTTTCAATTAGTCAGTAGCAGTCCATTGTGTATCTACCTCCCTGGTGGACATTTCCATTGTTTATGGACATGTTTCCACTTTTCTTGAATAAATACTTAGCTGCAGAACTGTTGGGTTGAAGGGTAGATGCATGTTTTAATTTTACGAGAATCTATAAAAACTTCACCTGAAAGGGTTGTGTCAGTTTACATTCTGCCAGGCTGGTGGAAAATCTGGCTCCCCACATCCTTGCCAGCACCTGGTATTGTCATTAATAATAAATAATAAGTATATTAATCTGAATTAATTTTAATAGAAAACATTTACCAGAGCTGATGAAAGGAGAGGAGAAGAAAGGAGGATAGTGGAGAAGGTGGATGAATGGATGAGAAATGGAAAGGAGGGAAAGGGTTGAGAGACTGAAGAAGAAAGAGAGGCAGAAGAAAAGGGGAGGAGAGGGGAGAAGAAAGCAGCTATTAGTGTGGCTCATTTACTTATTATTTATTCATTTATTTATTTGGAGACAAGTTCTTGTCTATTCCAAGATATGTCCTAAGAACTCACTGAGTTGCCTGGAAAACTTGGAATCCTCCTGTCTCAGCTTCCTGAGTGGCAACATTCTTAGCAGACATTGCCACCTGCTGTCACTCAGCTGTCTCAGTGGCCACTCTGAAAGCTTCCCGACTAGAATACAATGCTTTTCAAGTGAGAAATATGAAGTAGCATCCTTCCTGTCTTCACAGGGGGTTGTTAGGGCTGGACACGGCACAGAGTTCATGCTAGGGCACTTGTAGTTTTTCAGGTAATTGGGATAAGGAAATCGCAATGTTCTTCATGTTGGGAAATGGCAATGATTTTGAAGTTACCGTGCATGTTGTAAAACCTGGTTGTTAGGCAGTCCTGGGAATTTTTCCATCTTTTCATAAACCATAAGAATGAGGGAATTATTCACTACAGGCACATCAAACTAATGATCAGTAAAGGGGCAAGAGCCCGTAGCTAGGACAGATAACATGCGGAGAGAGCGGAACATGCATTCCTAAATTCCACTTCTGCTAAACAAGCTCAAAGATGATTTTGCTCAGCAGGAAAATATAATGAATGTTTTTATGTGGTATGATGTTATGACCCAGTCTTCCTGGAGTAAGGTAGGATCCTTCTGGGAATGATGAATTTGAATGTAGAAGGCCAAGGAGTATTCTATTAATGAGGCTTTAAAAAAACCCAGAATATCAGAAAGGACTACCATTATTGGTAATTCGTTTACTTTCACCATTATTCTCCTTGCAGAGACAAAGTTTAATGTTGTTGACCTGCTCCACTCTTCCAATCTCAGATACAAATGTTGTGAATGGTTTGAGAAGTACCCATTACTTTTAAACTTCAGGATCCAAACTGTAGCTCTAGCAGGCAGTGCCAGAGGGCAGGGGCAGAGTTTGGTGGGATGATAAAGGTAGCTTATAAACTTGCATTGAAAGAAATATCCAGGTCTCTTACCTAATACTCTCATTGTCAAGACAAAGTGTGCTACTATCCCTGTTTACAAATTAGGCCTGTCCTGTTGTCTATTTATCATCTTTTATTTTTTCTTACAAGATGTCCCAAGCAATTGCATTTGATGACTTTGGTTCATCTGACTCATGTTTATTGAGGTCTTGTGGACCAGGCCCTCCTGAAAGTGCTGAGAAGACAGTATTGAATAAAAGAAACAAACAAAAAAAAATCTACCTTTCCACCAGTAGAGGGAGACAAACAATAAAATAAGAAACGCCTGTTAATGGTGTGAATACAGAAGAAATGTAGAATACAGGGGACAGAGATGGTTGAAGGCACGAAAATAATAATAATAATCTATTATTTGAGTCAGAATTTATTAGCAACAGAATTCACCAAGCTGACAAAGTGGGATTCATCTCCCTTTTCCCTACATTATCATGACAGCCTAGTACTGTCAAAATGATTCCGGATGATCCATTTCCTTCTCTGCAGAGGGAGGTGAAATTGGAATACAATTATGCTCTATGTAGGTATCCTCTCCATATCTACTGTGAACCAGGTGACTGGCCGGGAACAGGAAATAAAGCACCAGCACTACTGTATGGTTTTAATGATGATGTAAATTCACTTCCCCGAGTTATTCAGGGCGCATGCTGACAGCCTACTTTTATTCTTTTCATGTAGATAGCATATTTTTCCCGATGACTGGAAGTATTTTTATAACATAGTTTTATCGGTGGCCTAATATTTTTCTACCTGCCATGATATTCAAACAATTCCACTATTTTAGAACATTGAGCTAGTTTTCAAAATTTCACTGTGATGGACTACCTCCGCCAATCCCCAATTACCCACCAGAAAGCACAAATGTAGTGTCATCCTTCTAGGCATTAGAAAAATGTTTATTGCCCTGTATTTTCATCAATGTTATGCTAGTATTCCTTTAACTTAGTAACTTAGAGATGGCACTGGCCATCACATTATTGTCAGTTGCTCTATCTGTAGTTTTTTCCCCCCAAAGATCTTTCTATGTAGCCCAGGATGTCCTTGAACTTAAGATCTTCCTCTCACTACTTGGCCCTAAACAGGACATCTAAGCCAATTCGCCCCTGCCCCCAAGGTTCAAGGAATACTTTGGAAGAGGGAACAATAAGACCGTAAGAGCCTGAAGTGGGATAGTGGTGGGCCAGACATTATATCCTGGACCTGACAGGACTGTGATACACATGATTTCATGGCAGATATGCATACTTTCACAAGAACTGCACAGGAACTATTCTGTTAACATCTCATTATGGAAGGGGAAAGATCTTACTAAGTACCATGCCTCCCTCAGAGACTGATGAGGACTAATGCTATTACGAAAGAAATAGAAGAGGAGTTCCTCAATGGTCTACCCACTGATCAATGCTACTTGATAAAGCATGAACTATATCAGGAGTATGTCATCAAAAGCAAACTAGATGAAATACAGTGGGCTGTGCAAGTGAAAAAAATCTGAAAATAGGAGGAAGTCTGGCAGGGGAGAAGAAAAAGAGTTATAAGGGAAAAGGAAGGAGTTTGGGATTTGGTGTTAAGGGGTGAATATATCATAAAGTCACTGTATTCATGTATACTAAACTAAAAAAAATGTTTTTCCTCTCTTAGTGTCCTTAGAGCTGAGAACATATACATACACTGACACCCTCTCTTCAATTGCTCCACCCTTGACTGCGGACCTTACTAGGATTTGCATGTCTCCTTGACGGTGCTCATTTCAAATGGCATCTTCATCTCTTCCTCATTGACATGAAAATTAACTCCCCAAGTTACGTTTATTAGTTTGTTTGTTGGTTCTTGGTCTCACTGTATACCCCAGGCTAGACTCAAATGCATAATCTTCCTACCTCATCCTTAGTGCTTGGATTACATGTGCCACTATGTCCATCTGTTGTAGTTTGTAAGTTATCTTTTACTTATCCTTTATGTTGCAAGCATTTTCTCAGTTAAAAATGTTCTTTAGAAGATGGAGAGAGAAGCCTCTGCCTCACCAGCAAAAGGCCCTGAGTCCACTTCTGGATGCCACGGAAAAATACCAGGCAGGAAAAACACCAGGCCCCAAAAGCATTTGCCTGTATCTCTGGCTCTGAGAAGTGAAACCCGTGAAACTCCAGAGCAAAGCAAAGAGAAGGTAGAGCGATCCAGAGTGATTCCACAAGTCACTCTTTGGCTTCCATAGGCACACACAAGTGCCCTTTGAAACACACACACACACACACACACACACACACACACACACACACGACACACAAAAGAAATATTCTTTAACTTTATTTATAGAGTTTTAAAGAGAGAGAGAGGTCATTGTTTGGCTTTAAGACTCTTAAATTTGGCCACTGTCCTCCTAATAATATAAATATTCATTTTGATTCCCTCAACTTTGTTTTGAAGCATGTTCTTATTGTATAGCCCAACTGGCTCTACAACTATATTATCTCTGGTTTCCTTGGAACTTGAGATCTTGCCTCAGCATTTCAGGTCTGGGATTACATGCCTTGGCTTTTAATACATACATATATATATATATATGCATATATTTATAATTGAATAGTAACAGCATTTGGAAATTATTTTTGTAAAAGCATTGATGTAGGGCTCTTAACTTTTTCCAAAAAACTTATCAAATAGTTCCATGACTGAAAATATTGACTTAATAATGTATCCTTTTCCTCACAGACATAATACATCCAAACCTAAATATATGAATCACTTTTAAGAACTGCATGAAGCAGCACAAAATATGCAGTTGCTGTTTGGGGGTCGAAAACATTATAGTGTTGCCAATTCCCTGTGACTTGTCCTAATACGAATATCTTGAAGAAGGGAAATTCCCTCTTATTAAACGATAATATAGAATATCTTAATAATTGGAAAACTAAGCTTAGTTACAAAAGAATTTATATGAATGCAACTGTGAAATTTCAGCTAGCAAGAATAAATGTAGATAAGAGATGAAGTCAGTGGGTGGAGTTGCTTCTATCATTTTTCTCTGTAGAAGTAAATGCTGCACATTGCATTTTGGAAATATAATATTCTTTTCTCCCCTGTGGACTTTTGGGTCCACTTCACAACAGCTGAGCTGGCTCACTGAGCAGAGCTCTGTCTATAGCATCTTTCCTGCTCTCTATCTTTTCCCTGGTGGCCTCATTATTAAAAATGTGCGACTGTCAGATATAAATGATGTTTCTCACTAAGGACGTTCAATAGCATTTTCCTTTCACTCTGTTTTTCTTCCAAATTTAACAATAAGCCATTCTGTCTTTGTGGGGGGAAGATCTTAAGACTGTGACTATTCCCAGGCTTGCAATGTGGCATGAGTGGCAGCCCAAGTGATTGATCCACAACTTTTGGGCACTCAGGCAATTATAAGTTGCCCATAAGCCTTGCTGTACCAGTAGGGCAAATAAAAATACGCTACAATCTAATTTTGGGGCAGTCAAGTTCCCATATTATAATGTTATATAGCATAAGAACGTTTCCTGTAAGACAAAATTCTATGGAGAACAATGAAAATTATTTATGCTTTTCTATCTGATCCCCATGAAACAAAAGGATTGCAGTTTTTACTTCTTTGTCCTGCATTTTTTTCTACATCTAACTTTTTTTAGAGTTTTTTTTAATACATTTTTTATTATTTCTGCTCATACAAACTTAACAGGTAGACCAGTTCCCTCCCTCCCTCCTCCTCCCCCCCGAACCCCTGCTCCCCTTCCTCTTCCTCCCCATCCCCCAGTGCCTCCCCCCCAATTCCCAGAGAGTCCTTAATTGTGTATGCCTAACTCTCCTCTGGGCCCTCCTCTCTGATGATGTACAAGGACCCTGTGGCATTTCCCTGAACCCTCTCTCATGTTCCCCTTAAGCATAGGAACACTACTGTGGCTGTCAATCCTTTGCCTCCAGGGATCTTGGTGCCTTTAGCTGATGCTACACTTTGTGAGGTCAATAGTGTGTTGGATATTGTGCAGGGCATGCAAACTCCTGTTATGATTGCTTCAGCTCTAACTAGTGTGGAGAATCTTAAAAATCATTGCTCCTCCCATCCTTTTGCTCTTACAATCTTACCGCCCCCTGTTCCGCAAATGTCCCTGAGCTTCAGGATGGGGAGAGATTAGGCTGGCCTAGTTCTATGTGGTTGATATAGAGTCTCTGAAGTTCTGGATTGTGGTTCGTTGATTTTCTTTTGCAGTTTTGCTGCTCCTGCAATGCCCTTCACTCCATCCTGATGGGCACTGTATGTCACCCCCTGGTCAGAGACAAAAGGCTGTTAAACTGGAGTCTTGTTATAATAGCACATTCAAGGGTAGATGTAATAAAAGTAGGAAACCTCAGTGAGGGAGGGGTCAATCCATTTGCAAAATGATTACTTTTTCTCTGCCAGACTATATGCCCTCCCCTCCTGGTGAGATCATACCCCCTCAGTTGTACATGATCAGGAACGAATGTCTGTGAACTTAACCAGGTGTCACATTACTTACTTGCATTCCTTGGTGGAGGCCTATTTTCTCTGCTGTAACATGGTCCCTTCTCTCCTTGTGTCTGGTGTGGCCCTCCAACCCCATCCCTCCAGTTCATAATCCTTGCAATTACTGTATTACATAGGTTTACCTTTGAGTGTCTCAATGTGGGCTGGGTGAGTTTGGTACTAGAAGCCACTTATTAGGGAGTACATATGGCGCTTAATTTTCTGGGTTTGGGATACTTCACTCAATATAATTGTTTCTAATGACATCCATTTCCCAGCAAATTCCAGTAATTCATCATTTTTGATGGCTGAGTAGTACTCCATTGTATAGATGTACCACTGTTTCCTTATCCACTCGTCAACTGTTGGACATTTGGGTTGATTCCATGACTTTGCTATTGTAAACAGTGCTGCTATGAACATGGTCGTGCTTGTGCTATCGAGGTGAACCTCTGCTGCATGGGGGGTTATTCCCAAAAGTGGGATAGCAGGGTCATATGGCATTTCAATCTTTAATTTCTTTAAGAATCTCCAGACCGCTTGCCAGAGTGGCTGTATGAGCCTGCATTCCCACCAGCAATGTAGGAGAGTTCCCCTCTCTCCACATCTACATCCAACTTTTAATATTTCCTTCTTTAGACTTTCCACTAGTCTAGGTAAAGGAGTTAAGAAGTTTCAGTTGGGGAGGCTGGGGATATATAGGGGAGAGAGAGAGAGAGAGAGAGAGAGAGAGAGAGAGAGAGAGAGAGAGAGAGAGAGAGAGTTTGTCTAGCATGTATGATGGCCTAAGTTTGATCCTTGGTACTTTTTAAAAAAAGTATTCTATTTTCTGGTGTTCAAAGAAAAATAAAAGTCCTAAATAATCCTTGCCAAAAAAAGTTCAGATACTTCCTTTCCTACAATTCTGGGGGTCATAAATGATTTTATTTTCCCTAATGAGACAGTAACTCAAGAGCTGGTCCTCTTCTGTCAGAAGACAAATATTATGAAACAGAACTGTGATTAGTTTCAGAGCTCTGCTTTGTGCAGAGGCGTATGTGTATGTGCTTGTAAGAAAAAAAAAGGCCTTTTCTCAGCCAGGATAGAATGAGCTGTAATAGACTGATTGCTGAATGGTTTATCACAAAATCTCAGTACTGGAAAAGAACGTTAAAGGTCATATGGCTCAATCTCTGGTCTACAAATTGCTTATTCAAAGCAGAAGGTTCAAGTTAACAAGTTTGAGAAGCTGCTAAACACTATCATTTTATTGTAAGATCTTTTTTGTTCCAAAACATTTTTGACACATTTTTCAAATTGATTGGCTTCAGAATTCCATGACATTGAGAAAAAGTGCAGACATCCTCAACTGAGTTATAATACTGTTACAAAAATTTTTTTTTAACTACAAGAATGACTAGCTCACTTTTCCATTTGGTTTTACTGCTATTTACTGGCTGCAGGAAGACAGCAGTGCTCCTAATCTCCAGTGGTTAAGTGCCACGTTAATGGTTTTCCATGGCAATGCACTGTACTGTCTATGGACTGATACATTTCCTCTAATCCACTCCATAGACCATGGTCTTTCTTAGGGTAATAGGACAATCAGAGACTGTGATGTGAGCAAGTAACAGGCAGATTCACTAGGGATTATCTTCCATTTTGCTGGGTTTTTTAAATTCAACTTCCATAAAACATTTTGCTTATATGGCCCAACCTATACTAACCTGCCAGATTGTAAGTGCGGCCCTTGTAGAACATTATTTACAGTTGGATCAGCAACTAACTTGAATTTCATAAAGCAACTACAGTAAGAGAATCACATTACTGACTCCCTTGTCCCTCTCCCTTAATCTTCCTTTATTAGCAAAAGTCTAATCCTGACGACAGCCAACCATCATTCAATTCTGCTTTAATATTGGAGAAGTTGAACCTTGCTGTAAAAAACAAACATTTGAAAATGTTTTGCTGTGATTGATATATGGTTCCTAATGTCAAGAGGCTTTTGCGGTCAAGTGGGGGTGATTCAGGGAGAAAAGTGTGACAAACTCGTGTTAGGGTAGGTAGATGAAAATTTGGTAGGATAATAGTATATTGCATAGTGAGAAAAATATTCATTAAATTGAAAAAATAGATAAGAATCCTAATTGTCCATTCATTGTTCTTTTTCAAGAATACATTCATATAATTCACTGATAATGTAGAAGTCACTTATTGAATGTGTCTTCTGTTTGTTCTCACATAGAATGTATGTCTGTCCTGATTTCATTTCCTTTTTAATGTAGCTTTTGGCATGAAAATAGTTTGTTTATTTCGACTTGGATTCTGATGGAAATGTCGGAACTCAAAGTATGGTCAAATATATGAAATAGCAATCATATGACTGTGCTTGCAATTTTCCCCTGTAATGCTGTTGTACTGGTGGTGCAAAAACAATGATAGATAAAACTACTGACTCTTTGGTCAAACTAAGCCGTCACAACCTGAGCTCATAGGCATCACTTTTTCATCTCCACACACCATAATGAAAAGGTCCAGTAATACTAAATTATGTCATTGAATATGCAGTTACATGACTAATTTTATTAAACTTGGAGCATGGAATCTGTACCCTTTTATAGTCTGTGTGATGCGAATTATGCTACAAACCCGAGAAGGATGGCTATCTCACAAGTAAAGGATGTGTGCGATTTTGAATTGCAGATTGAATGAACTATGTTGCTCAGGGAACAATATTTTTACCTGAAAGAGTGACTGCTAGGCAAACTAAGGTTTTTCTGATGTGAATATCTAGCAGGCATTTTCTCCCACATGAACACAGTGAGCATGTCACTAGAAGGAAAAATCAACTGACAGTATTTATGGCCAATGATATAATTTTAGCTTTCATGTAAAAAGTATCATTTTGGAAGCTTTTATTTGCTACTGTGAGCTTGATAGCTCTCTAAAACTTAAAGACTTTTCTGGCAAAAACCAGTATCATACCATCAAAATTTATTTTTAATATACATTGCCTAATCAAATCTGTCCACCTTTGCAAGGGCTGTGTAATTAAATGAAAAAGTATTTCCAAATAATTAATGGATGATGCTTCAAAATGATGCTTGGGTAAAAGATCTATTTTAAGTGCAAAACTGCCTTTTTTGTTCTTATTTGAGGCAGGGTCTCACTATATTGACCCTTTGATCTCTAACCTAGGATTCTCCTGCCTCTGAATACCAAGTGCTAGGATTACAGGTGGGCACTGCTATGCTCAGCAGGGCCAATAAAACGATATGAACTTCTCATTTGGAGCTTCAGATTGCAATTAACTTTCATCAGCTACCATGTGTAAGTTTTAGTGTCATATCAAAAAGAATATCCACAACTGCCAGAAAAAGCTATTAGAAAATTCCTCCTATTTCAACTTTTTTTTATCTGTGTAAAAGTGGATTTCCATTATCTACCTCAAACTAAAGAAAATACAGATCACAATGGAAACAGAGATGAGATCCAGATATCTTTACCTTAATTTAGACATTACAGAGATTTGCAATACACAAAATCAAGCTCATTTTACTCACACTTTCCTTTTGGTTGAGTTGTCTATTTTCATTAAGAATATATTTTAATATGCAGATGATAAATTACAGGTTAATGCTCATTCTAATTTGGGCACAGGAAGTTTTAAACTCAAGGAAGACAGAATATAGAGGGAAATGAAGGCCATAGGTGGATAAAAGAAGAAGATGGCAGTTCGAGAGATGTGTTGAAAGAAATAATCAAAATCAATCTTACTTGTAGGAGGAGAAAGACATTATTACCTAAAGGTCATACTCCCTTAGTAATTATTATGCAAAGGCAGTAGAAAACTAGCCATAGTTTAAAATAAAATATCAAGACTCATAAAACAAAGTATTAGCTGCCTTCTTATTTTTTTGAGACAGTGCTTTGCTTGATACCAGGGGCCAACTTGGCAAATGAGGGCTAAGGCTTTGGCATATCTGTGAAGAATTAATAATTAATGAAGGCCCAATAAAAGACTGAGGTAGATGATCTAACTCTGTCATATTTGGGCATGGGAGTTAACTTGAAGTTTGTGTGTTTGAGCTCTGGGCACATTTGTGGAGAATTAGTGATTGAGTTGAGCCCAGAGCGAAACTGAAGGAGATCGTCTAGCTGATGGGGAAGGCCCAGACTATGGTGGGTGGGATTAGGCCCTGGAATAAATCATGGAGAGTTGGTTGAGAACATTGGCATCCTTGTGTACACTTGGCCAGACACGCTGGTCTGGCAAGTAAGGATCGTCCCTCTCTCAGCCATTACGTAGAGATGGTGTGGCCAGTTCCCTCGACCTTGGTGTTGGTGCGTGCTCTCCCATCAAGCTGGACTATGAACTGTAACTGGACTGTCATAAGGAAATAAACCCCTTGTTCCCTTAAGCCATTTGATGGTCATTTATCAGCAACAATGCAGGCAAATTGATTTGAGGAGACCCAGCCCATAGTGTGTGGGATCATTTCCTTGACTTGTGGATCAGATGGAGTGAGCTGGTTCAGTAGTTTGGCATATTACTAACAAGTAAGAAAGTTTGTTTTTCTCCCAGCAATTCCTATAGATACCATATGGTTAGTTCCCTAGACTCCTGATGTTGGTATGAACTTTTCTACAAAGCAGAACTATGAACTGTAACCAGAATAGGAAGCAACGATAAACCCCTTGTTCCCATAAGTTGTTGAGTATTTATCAGCAACATAAAGAGAAACTAAAATTCCCATGTTGCCCAGGGTGACCTCAAAATCCCTATGTAGTTGAGGATAACCTTGAACATCTGATTTTCCTTCCTATACCTCCTGAGTGCTGGGATTATAAGCAAACAGCACCATGTCTGGTTTCATGCACTTCTTGGGCTCAAACCCAGGGCTTAAGTATACTAAACAAGCACTTTATGAATGGAGCCATATCTCCAGTCCCATTGGATGGATATCTTTTAAGTCCAAGAGATAACTGGGCTAAATACAGTAAACAGAAAAATAGGAGAGAACTGGTGAGAGAGTCGGCAGGTAGGACACCCTCTCAAGCCTCAAGCCTGGTGACTGACATCTGATCCCAAAAGGCCACATGGCCAAAGGGGAAAACCCAATTACAAGGTTTCTTCTATCTCCTCCCGTGTACTATGGTATGTGTATTCTCTCTCCTCTCTCTCTCTCTCTCCTCTCTCTCTCGTCTCTCTCCTCTCTCTCTCTCTCTAGCAAATAATTTTTTAAGGATTAGGTAGAGTTTATTAGAGGAGTGAAAAATGGAACTCATGGACCTCAGATGTGGAGTGCCATGAGGGGCAAGCACCCAGCAAACATTTTTTTTTAAAGAAAAAGTAAAAACAGACAAAAGGCTTGGACTTTAGAGAATCAAACTGTCCTTTGGGTCTTAGCCACTTTACTTATTAGTTGTGATACATTTTTCAAATTATTCCTTCACTCTGAGATTGACCTGGTATACCAGATGGGGACAATGTTGCTTTCTGCATGGGATTGTTGCAGGCATAGATATAGTATTTGCTCACCACAAGGAACAGTGCCTGGCACATAAAAATTAGTGATCAATAACTCATACTTCTCTTTCAGTTATAGGTTGAGGGCTTCACCATATCCACCTCAGAAATAAGAACCATGGGGAAAACAGAGTAATTGACTACTTCATACTATTTTAAATGCATCAGCATCTCACTAACGTTAAGGTATTTGCAAGTTGTATGTGAGACAAAAATCATTGTGAAATTTGCTGAAGGACAGTTCAGTTTCCAATGAAAAGCAAAAATATCAGATTACTATACAGTTCTAAGAATTTTGTAAATAAATACAAGTATGATTACTGTTACAGTTTGCATTTTTAAAATATTTTATTATGTGTGGAGTGTGTGCGTGCGTGCGCGTGCGTGTTGTGTGTGTGTGCGCATCAGGGGCACTATGTGGAAGGCCAAGGCTTGCTTTACTTTTTTACTTCTCTCTAGGATTTTCCAGGCTCCACCCACCAGCGCTGGAAGTGCAGGTCGCCACTGCTTCTGCCTGGTGTTTTTACGTGGGATCTGGGATCTGAACTCAGGACCATCTGTTGCAAGGGAGAGTCTTAACCTCTAAGCCATCTCGCCAGTCTGAGTTTTGCATTTATTTTTAGTTCCATAGGCAATGAACAGGAATTATGAATTTACTTATATGTTTTGGTTTTCCTTTGAGGGATTTCGGTTGTTAAGATACGTTTGCTCATATGAGAAGAAATAGCTTGGTTACTGCCCACTATGGTAAAAGTCTATTTTTATTGAA
>JALPQD010000196.1:509491-544687 GCA_023101885.1 Typhlomys cinereus
AACAGGAAGGGCTGGTAGGACAGAAGTTGCTCAGCCAGTTCTTCTGTCTGATCTCTCAGTATTTTCTCTCATGATCCTGGTGATTCTGTCAGTTACTACATAGAAGACACCTATGATGTGGCTAGAATCTATAATAGTTATGATCTCTTGTGTATTTATTAGATTGTTACCTGAACTTGTAACATTTGCTCTTCTGCACCTTTCTCTCCTTCAACAAAATCAAATTCCAAAGTCTGTCTATCTCCTGCCTAGCAAAGGTCCTTCCTGGAGCTATTCATCTTGATGGTAGTCTGTCTGATACACAAATATATGTTACTGGGTATCATTCCTATTGATGAAGCCATATCCATCTTTTATACTGAGTCATTTTACTTACTATTCCCCAAACCTTCCTTGGGAAGGCCCACTTCTCCCCACAGACAGGGGCTGCCATTATGGAATGCCCTGGCCACTGAGTCACTTACCACAGTGCCCTGACTTGATGTCGGTTGCTGGTCTCAGCCTTGGGCTCACAGATGTGGTGATAGTGCCTGGGGACAGCCGCGGCAGCTGGGCTTCCTCCTGGGTATGATGGTAACTAAGCTCTCAGTGGGTCTGCTCAGGGCTTTCTGGGGTCTGCTCTCTACTCTGGCTATCCATTCAACTCAGAAGAACCTTTTGATGGTGAGTTGGAAAGAACTCCAGTCCTTACTCAGTACCAGATTTTTGTTCCTTAATACCATTTCCCACTAAGAAAAACCAAGGTTCCTTGGACAAACAGTCGCTCTCAAGGTTAGGATGTATATAATACAAGATGAGCTGGAAATGTCATTTCATGTATATGCCAGAAAGCAAAATGCTATTCAGAAAATTATGAGGTATCTAAAAAGCGTACCAAAATCAGCCACGAAGCGATCTGCTGGTCACATGTGACACAACTGAATATCAGAATACAGCAGTCAATTCTAAGTCATTACATAAACTAAAAAAAAGAATCAGCCTTGAGAGATGGCTCAGGGATGAAAGTGTTTACTTTGTAGCAAGAGTATCTGAATTTGGATCTCCAGATCCTATGTCAAAATGAAGGGTGGACATAGAGTTGTCCTATAATTTCCAACCAGGGAGAGAGAGCCTGGGAAGCCCCAGAGCAAAGCAGTACTGTAGAACAGTCATCCATGTTGATTCCCAATGTCACCTTTGGGCCTCCACAGGCACACACACTCAAGTGCCCACTTGTACACATGCCTGAACACACATGTAAACATATATACACATACACATGCATGAAAAAATCCATGAATCTATCGTGATACATAAATTGATAGAAGGATCAATGACAGATAGAAAGATAGATGATTGATGATAGATGATAATTAGGTATATAAACAGAGATTTTTTTTTTCTTTTATTTCTTGACACTTTCATTCACAGACATAATGAGTCTATGTGTTTCCAGCCCTTTCTAACCATTTCTATCTCACTTCCTCTGAAGCCAGTATCCTTCTGTTGCAGTCAGCCTGTGTGGTTGCTAATAAATCACCATCAAATGGCTTAAGGGAACAAGGGATTTATTTCCTCTTACGATTACTGGTTACAGTTCTTAGTCCAGCTTGACAGGAGAGACGCACCAACACCCGGGCCGAGGGAACCGGCCACACCATCACCACATAACGGCTGAGAGAGGGACAATCCTTACTTGCCAGACCAGCATCTCTGGCAAAATGTAAAGAAGGATGCCAGCTTTCTCAACCAACTCTCTGAATTTTATTCATCTGTTCAGGGCCTAGCCCCACCCACCATGGGCTGGATCTGCCCCATCAAACAGACAATCTCCTTCAGGATTGCTCTGGGTTTAACTCAACTACTAACTCTCTATAAATGTGCCCAGAGCTCAAATCCTCAACCATCAAGTTGACACCTGTACATAACCATGACATCCTCCTACTTTCATGTCTTTTTGCACACATGTCCCACAGGGTTTCCTCTGGAATGTCTGGATTGACAGTTGCAGACTGAGTAGCCATTAGGGCATGGATGACCCATCAGTAAGTCAATTGTTAAGTAAAGAAACTCCCCTTCTCCTTTCTGGCATTAACCTCCAATAGTCTCTAAGGAAAGTATGTTTTTTCTTGAGATTTTTCCTCATCTGTGGCAAATCATTGACAGGCCAACTATTGTGCAGGTCTTGTGGAAATAGGCATCACTGCAGTGAGTTTTGGATGCTACTGCCCTGTCATGACCAGAGGATATTGTCCAGCAGTACCATTCCATTAAAAGTTATTTTAATAGGGCTGGAGAGATGGATTACAGTTAAGCCTCTGCTTTGAAAGCAGAAAGTCCTGAGTTCAGATCCCAGATCCCACGTAAAAATGCCAGGTAGAAATGGTGCAGCCAGAACTTCTGGCTCTGGAAGAGCAAAGCAAAGAGGAGGTAAAACAATCCAGAATGATTCTCGAAGTCACCCTTGGACTTCTACAGGCACACACTGTGCGCTCTAATTCACATAGACACATATACAGACACACAGAAACATATGCACACAAAAAATTAAAATTAAAAAAAATTATAAAAAGTTCTTTTTATATCCTAATAACATCTAATACATCTAGCTGTAATGCTCTTGAAAACCATATTTTGGGGAATATAGTGGTAACTAATTCAGGCAAGACACACCAATAGACAGTAAAACTAATGAATAAAAACATAAGCAATAGAATAAAAGCCAAGTATAGTAGTGTGCCCTGTAATTTCAGCATTCTGGTTGCTGAGGCAGGATATTGCAAGCCAAAAGCTAGCCAGGGCTACATAACGAGACTCTGTCTTCAAACAACAATAACAACCAGAATATATAAGAAATTTCAAAATGTCTCCCAACAAATGATAATTATAAAAGGAAAAGTTAACATGGCAGTAGATATATTTTTCATATACTACCTTTAATTAGCAAAGTTCACATCATCAAGAGTAAGACACGTAGCATGGAGTCTGTCTTATGATGCATGAAGTATAAAATATTACTTATGCCGTGTTTTTGCCAATATGCATAAGCTGAAGCTAATCATATATTAGATAAACCCAAACTGAAGAACATTTTACAAAATGAAGGATATCATAAATTATTTCTGGCTTCTACTGTGTATGTGGGGAGGAGGGGGGATGCGTTCGCGCACACACGTGCACATGCGCATATTTTCCTTGGGCCCAAAGTCTTACACATTCTAAGCAAGTACTATACTACTGAGCTATGTCCCCAGCCTAACAGTCTCTATTTGTTAATATGTCAAAGTAGTGATGGTCAAAGAAAGACCGAGGAACCGTAAAACGACCAAAGGAGACGAAAGAAACAATATGAAATTCAATGTATGCCTCTAGATTAGATTCAGAACCAGAAAAAATGTTCCATAAGTCATCGTTGGGACAGTTTGTAATTCTGACATAAGGCATGCTGATGAGTTCATGAATTGTATGAGTTTTGATCTTGATATAACATGGTCATGCAAGTGGATGTCCTCATCTTTCATCATATGTTGCCAAAGTATTATATTTAGGGGTGGAATGACATGCATGGTGTGTGCAAGAAAAGGAGACAGGAAAGCCCACAAACATACAGAATGATACTAATGAAATCATTGTAGATTTGGAGCCATTAGTGATGCTCTGTTTAGTTCTTTCAACTTTTGCATACTTTGAAATTATTTTAAAAAGGCGAGCTAAATCAAAATTTGTTGAAAAATAACTCAGTTGAACAAGATGGTAAGCCTATGTTCTTGTGATGGTTGAGATATGAAATATCCCCTAAGACCCATCTCTGTGAAAAGCTTGATCTCTGATTGGTGGCACTGATTTGGGAGTTTCTGGAAACTTGAAAAGGTAGGTCTTAACTGCAGGAAGTAGGTCACTGGAGACATGTCTATGGGGGAGGCTGCATCTTACCTTGGCTCCTTCCTGTATTTTCTTCTCTGTTTCCTGTTCACCAAAATGTGGACAGACTATTCCACATGCTCCTGTCACCACAGGGTTCTGGCTCACCTCAGGCCCAGAAACAAAGAAAGTGGCCATGATGGACTTGAATTCTTCCTCATTCAGTTCTTGCATGGGGATTTTGGTCACGAAAATCAAAAGCTGACTAAAAGCGACAACCATGCAAGGAGAGTATTTCATCAGAGCACTGGAGACAAACTGTACCTGTAATCTGTGGACAAGACAATGGGAGATTAGGAACTCATCAGCAAGAAAAAGTTCCTCCAAGGACTTTTGGCTAAGAGAATGGGAACGTGACTGAGAGTTGCTATTAATATCTTAACTGCCTACCATGAATTTACAGTCCAAACTCAGGACAACCAAGCGATCCACAAAACTTCATGCTGTAAAATTAGATTGTCTAATCCTGAGTTGCTAGTGCCTGTATAACCCTGAAAGTAGCAAGACCACAATGTTGCTCCATGCAGCGCAAATTCTATCCTCTATTATCTTACCCTAACTTAACATTTCAGCAGTCTTTCCCCTTTCCCTGCCTCACTGCCCGTGGCGTCTCCATTGGAGTCCTGTACTTTTTGCTCTGCCTAATGGGTTCTCCATTTTCCGCCTGTGCTTCTCCACCTTCCTTCTGTCTAGAATTCCCTTCCCAGCAATTTGAAAACGTGATGGCTTAGACAAGATGTAAAACGATTACCCTTTCACAGTCATGGGTAGGAATGCCAGGGGTTCCTTAAAATACGACTCCTGTTTCTTTCTTCAGGGCAGCCGCTCTTGTTCTACCCATGTCCCCCAAGTGGTCATCCTCTCTACAATTTCATGCTGGGGAAGAAAAGTTTCCTCCTCAAATGCAATCCTCCCTTATCTTCATTCTCCAGCCTCTGCTCTAGCACTGCTACGTCCTGGGTTGCAGTTTGTGGCTGAGGGTGGCTCTTTCCCTGCTCCTGGATGAGTGAAGAAAGAGCAGATCCTCACCTCGGGCATCTTTGTCCCCTCTGCATCAACCCCCCTTGCTCCTTGAACAGAGAAGAGGCCCATAAATGTTTGAGGACTTGAACTGAAGCAGCTGGACTGTGGTTGACGCTGAGATTCGCGTTCCAGATTCCCTCTTTCCATTTCCAGTTCTAATCAAATCCTGTTTGTTGGTTTCACTCAACTTTAAAAAAGTTTCCTTCAAGGTCACAAAAAAGGTAATATCCTGCCCATTTTGTTTCATGAGCAGACAAAAAGATTAGGTTTGCTTTTTCCTTTTTACTTCTCCTAACACTGAGCTGATTGATGGAAGGAAGGGGAAAGTAATAAAGCTTTATTCACAGAACTACCTAACCTTCTCTGGCTGCTGTCTCCTGCCCTCTCTGGAGATAGATGGGGCCATATCTGTTATGAAATATATAGCACAGGGGTGTTTTCCCAGTAATCCATCTGCTACTCATCTACATCTGACTACTTCTTGACAAAGATATCACCATCTCGCTTGAGCCTGCCTGAAAACAAACAGGTTACATATATATTTAACTATTTTATTTCTTAAAGAGGATCCCAGGTTATAATGAAAAATGGCTCCTTTCAGGGCAATAATTTTAGAGCCTTAGGGAAAAAAGCATGCTAGTTTGAACCAAGTACAGATTTCTGAAATATTGTTTATCATACTATTCTATACCATCACTTTCTTCTTAATGACAAGTGACCATTGGGGGTACCCAGGTGAACCAGAAAGAAGGATGAAGCAGCCATACAGCCAGACAAGCGAGGTCTCTCTCTCTCTCTCTCCTCTCCCCCTCCCTCACCCTCTCTCTCCCTCTCTCCCTCTCCATTTCTCTCTCCCCTTCCCCCTCTCCCTCTCTTCCCTCCCTCTCTCCCTTTCCCTTTCCCTCCCCCTCTCCCTCCTCTTCTCCCTCTCCCTGTCTTTCCTCTCTCTCTCTCCCTCTCCCTCTCCCTCTCTCTTTCTCTCCATTGTGATGCTACAGCCAGAAAAAGCCCAAGTTATGTTGCCTGGCTCTGGAACTGTGTTGTGGTTAGTTCTCTGCCACTGCTGCTGCTGAACCTTCCTAACATTCGGTGGCTTAGAGCAGCAAACGGTGATTTTCTGGTCTGAGCTGTTCCTCTGATCTCTACTGAGCTTATTCTTTATCTGTACTCAGCCGAGGACTTGGTAGGACATGGATAGGCTAAGATGGCTTCACTTACATGGCTTGCAATTGATCCTGTTGCAGCTGGATAAATGGGGATGACTTTTGCACATATGTGTCCCAAAAGCTAGTTCCCATTCACTCATAGAGGGCGATCTCAGTGTTCCAAGTGCAGTGAGTTCTAGTGCCTGGCCTTCACACTCCTGCTGGGATCTTGTTGAATGGGTTATAAAACCAGCCTACATTCACAAAGTGAATGGACTTTACAAAATGAAGGCCACTTGTTTATGGGAAGATCTACAATGTCACATCGAACAGAGCACGCATATAGGGAAGGGGAAAATCAGGACTGTTTTTGAAATATCCAGAGACCCTGCTTGCCCCCATTGTTATCTTGCCCACATCATCTGTTATCCCTTCTTACAAGGTAACAACATAAAAATAAGTACCTGGAAGTAAAACAATGAGCATCTGGAAAAGAAGGTTGTACTGCCTGCCTCTCATTGAGCCTTTTTACAGTGCCCTTGAATTGAATTCACAGTGTGCCACTTTGGAAAGCAAAGAAGACACTTGGAAAGAAGATAGAAAGAGCATGCTAAGGTGGGGGTAGGAGGCTTGTCTGGGTCATCTTTGTCTGGAGATTGCCCCAGGTGAAGTAAAGTGGGGTGTATTTTCTGAGGACTCAAAATCCAAGTGGGCAAGAAAGGCAACAAACATAAATGATCCAGGCAGATAAACTATGCCTGGAAAGATGGCTGACCTCCTTATTTCCTCCCTTCTTTTCGTCAGGCTGAGTGTCAAAGTCACTTTGAAGTCCTATTTCATGGAAAACTGGGTAACATAGCTTGTATTATTACACACAAAAATTTCATTTATAAAAAATTAGCAATGGGGCAGGAGAGATGTCTCTGTGTGTGAGGGTGTGTGCTGTGCAAGCTGGAGGACCAGAATTCAAATCCCCAGCACCCACATAAAAATGGATGTAGTTTTGTGAGCCAATTACTCATGTTATAGAAAGCAGAGACTAATGAATCTCTAAGGCTTGCTGGCCACAAGCCTACCTCAGTAGAAGATTCTGTCTCAAAAGAATAAGAGCAAGACATCCAATGTCCTCCTTTGACTTCTGCTAGTACACTAACAGGCACACATACCACATATATGCACACATACACTACACACACATACCACAATTGTATACATACATACACAAAAAAATAAAACAAAATATATATGAGATCAGTTTCAATATTTTATTTTGGAGGTAGTTTCAAACATGAAGAATTACATATAATATATATAGACAGACATGTATATATGCACATGTACATGTGTATTGATATAAATATATTACTGAACCAGTTGAACAAATGGCATATGTTCTCATTTGTATTCTAAGTACTTCAGCATAGGTTTAGAAGTGCCTTCCCATCACAGAGAGCAAACTCTTCCAAGGAGCCTCTCTGTCAAGCTGTGTAAGTCCAGAACCCTATGCCACAGTGCTTAGCTAGGAAAACCCTCTTCCATTTGCCTTCTCTTCTCCCAGACCACAAGAGCCTCCTTCTGTTTCTTTTTGGAAGTGTAGCACAGGGCTCAGGATATAGGCCCGTGGCGAAAGCACTTGCTATGCAACACAAACGATGAGAGGTTGGATCCCCAGACCCCCTGTAAAATGTTGGTGAATATGGTGATATATCTGGACTTCTGACCCCTGAAGTCAGAGTCTGAGAATCCCCCAAACAAACTGACTGGTCATACTAGCGCTATCAGAGAGCTCTGGGCTTAATTAGAAACTCACAAGAGTAGATAAGCCAAAGGGAACCCTGAGGTCCATAGAAGCATACAGGCAGGAGGGTAGGACGGAGTGATGAAGGGAAGGAAGGGTTGATGGAGGGGTTGATGAAGGGAAGAGAAGGGATGGGAGGAAAGAAGGATCAGGAGGAATGGAGAAAAACAGGAATATACAATATGTTTGTAAAAGTAGAAAAATAAAATTAAATTAAAAAAGGAACTCAGGTTCCAAACAATAAAATTGAAGAGTCATGAAAGATGACTCTACATATCACCCTCAATCCCCTACATGCATGATCACGTATGTGCTCAGGCACTTGCACACTCATACGTGTCTATGTAAGCACATGTGCACATATGTATTCCATCTACATATACGCTTGGAAAAAAAAGAAGTGAAACAGCAGGAAATCAAGCAATACGAAGAAAGAAGGGGAGCGTGAGGGATGCTTCTCAGTTAGTAGAATACTTGCATAGCATGCACAAAGCCCCAGATTTCATCATCCCCCGCACCACATGAAAAGGGCTCGGTAGCACACACTTGTAATCTCAGCACTCAGCAAGTAAGTGGGAGGGGCAGAAGCTCAAGGTCACCCTCGCCTACAAAGGTCAAGGCCAGTCTAGACGACAGGAGACCCTGTCTTGAAAAAGAAAAAGGAAGGAATGAAAGGAAGAAGGAAAGGAGGGAAAGAGAGAAGAGGACGGATAGACATGGCCCTTAGATTCAAGTAAAATGTGAATATTAGAAGTTGTATTATAGTTTGTCATATCTATCTGGCAGCAGTGGAGTCACTAGACATCTGTGTTCAGTATGCAGAAGAAGAAGACACGCATGCATCTATCAGAGCGCAGAATCTAGTAGTCAATTCTCCTTTTTGGAAGGGTAGAATATCAAGTTGATGAATCAATGCTTAATTGATTTTTCAATTTTATTCTTTTAGAGTTTCCTACATGAATACAATGAATTTGGGTCATTTTCACCCCTTCTTTCCCAATCCCACCCCTTTCCATTTCCAACTGCAAACCTTCTTCGCAGTCCCCCGCCTACTCTTTTGTTTCCTGTGTGCACATGTGTGTGTATGTGTGGCCCAGTATGTTTCATCTGGTTTGCCTGATGTGGCCTGGATCTAAGCACTTACTGACACATAGGCGATGTGTTAGCAGGTGTACTGTTGAAGAAAGTACTGCCCCATCACACTCCCATTTTGCATGAATCCTCAGTCGTCTTGCACAGCGGTGTTATGCTTCTGGAGATCTTGTCCCTTCCACGGTGAAATACTGACAGGTCCGAATCTTGTGCAGCTCTTGTGGAGGTAGACGCAGCTGCAGCAAATTTATGAATGCAGCTGCCCTGTCATATCCAAAGGATACTGTCGGGCAGCACCCTCCCCGTCTCAGACTTACATGCTCCTGTTTCGGGCCAAGCAGTTCGTGGTCACCAATTCTCTGCACTTCGGTCACTCAGGATTTTCAGAATTAAACACCTTCCATTTTTAAAAGAGGCTTTTATAGCAAATGTTGAGAGTTCTTCAAATGTATGGCTACAATGGTAAAAGTTTTAGATAGTAGTTGGTATCGTGTCCTTATAGCTAAATTTTAGTAGTTTGTTTATCTCTAGGTCCTATGGCCTTCTCTTCCACAGGAATGAATGAACTCTTAATTGGAAGAAAAGGATTATAAATGCCTAAGAATAAACCATTGTAAGTAAGGAACAGTTTAATATGTAAAATTTTGAAATTAAGTGACAAAAAATATAACATCGAAATAGCTTGATTGCTAAGTACTGAGTAGCAGGTGCTATGCAAGGTGATCACTATACACCATTTCATTTGATCCTTGAGTTAAGAGAGTTTCATCCCATTTCACAGAGGAAGGCATTGAGCTCTGTGCATGAGAGGTCCTGTGTGGTCAGGTATACTTTCTGACTCACATGGAAGCTAGAGAGCTCTGCGCTCTCTGTCTTTCTGAGATCAGGAGGCAAGAGGAGAGAAAGGAAGGAGTAGAGAGTTTAGAATACAGTGTAGATCTCAAATTTTTTAATGTGGCAGCAGATCGACAAGCACATACTAAACAGAGAAGCCCTGTGAAGCACAGAGAATAAGAGATGTGAGGGAGGTAAACAGGACGTGATGGAGAACTGAACCACAGGTGAGGAATTTTCCTTCGAGTTGAGTAGTTTGGGTGGTATGGGTGTCATGCGGGGTTGGGACCATGAGATCAGTGTAAAGACAGCTCAGCAACAATGGTAGAGATGGCACTTAGATCCCCAAACCTTCTTTTGCCTTCTTTTCATATATATTTTTAAAATACAAGGTAACAAGGCTTTTCACATATATTTCATTTTAGCTAATTTCCTGCTCTTCCCCTTGATCTTCCTGTCCCCTTTCCTTACTATACCCCTTCTCCAACAATGTTCCCCCATTTAGATTTGTTCTAGTGTCTTCCCCACCCCTCTCCCTTGAAACCTCATTTTCCAGTCCTCATAGACCCCTTTCTAATTGTGTGCCTTTAACCTGTACTTATTCTTCCCACCCTTCATGCACATATCTGAAAGTTGGAAGTTAGGATCCTCATATGTGACATAAAATATTGTATTTATCTTCCCAATCCTGGGTTATCTCCCTTAATATAATGTTTTTCCACTCTGTCCTTTTTCTAAAAAAATTTCATGTTTTTCTCTTTTGTGATGGCTAAATAAAATCCCATTATATGTATGTACCACACTTTCATTATCTGTTTATCTGCTGATGTTTATCTCAACTGATTGTATTTCCTAGTTATTGTGAAAGTGTAATACCCAACATGGATGAGCCAGTATCTCTCCTGTAGGATGTGAAATCATTTTGCTACATGCCCAAGAGTCATATAGTTTGGTTGTATGGAAGTCCTATTTTTGAGGGGTTTTTTGAGACATTTTTACATTGATTTTCATAGTGGCTACATTAGTTTCCATTCCCAATAATAGTTTTAAATAGCCTGTTTTGTTTTTTGTTTGGAGGGACTGTTTTGTTTTTTATTACATTTTTTGTCTAGTTATACAAGTCCAATAGATACCACCCTTCTTCTCCCTCCTCCCTCTCTTCCCCCTTGTTGTTCCCTATCCCATTCTCCCTCCTTTCTACTCTCCCCCCTTCTCATCCTTTTTCCTTCCCTCCTCCTCTCTTGATGCTTTCTGCTTTCTCCCTCCATCCTCCAGAGCATCTTAAGCACTTCATTTTCCACCAAAAAAAATTTCTCAGCAGCATCTGTTGTTATTTGTTTTCTCAATGGTGGCCACTCTACCTCAGGTAAGATGAAATTTGCATTTCTCTGATAGCTACAAATGTTGAACATTTTAAATATGTTTGTACTTTTCTTTTGAGAACTGTGTTCAGATTACTGGCCTATTTATTGATTGGCTGTTTTGTTTTTGTGTTGTTTAATTTTTGAAGTTCTTTTTTATGAAGTCTAGATATTAACCCCTTGTCATAATTATAGATGACAGAAATTTCTACCATTCTATAGCTGTTTATTTTGTTATGCAATCTCAATCAAAATTCCAATGACATTCTTCATAGAAATAGGAAAACATCTTAATAATATAGAAAAGTAATTCTAAGCAGAAAACACACCTGGAGGTATCACATTACCTGCTCTTGAATTATACTTCAGAGCCATCTTGATAAAAACAACAAGGTAATGGCAGAAAAGCAGTCATGAAGACCAATGGAATGTAACAGAACACCCTAAAAGGAATCTACATAGCTATGGGCACCTCATTTTGGGCAACGATGTCAAAAACTTGCACTGGAAAATACAACCTTTCCATCATATGGTGATGGTAAAATACAATATCCATCTGTAGAATGAAATTTGATCTATATCTCTCACATTGCACAAAAGTCAATCCAAAGTAGATCGAAACTCTGAAGGGGCTGAGAAGATGGCTTAATGGTTAAAGCACTTGCCACCCAAGAAAAAGGGCCATTGTTCAGATTCCTACATCCCACATAAGAATGCTAAACAGATGTGGCAGCCCATCTGTATGTACTGCCAGACTCTGAGAGGCAGAGCCTAGGAACCTACAGAGCAAGCTGAACAGACTGATTAGCCCTATAAGTGTGCTCTGGCTTTGATTAGTGACTCAGCCTCAAAAGAATAAAGTGGAGGAGGAGCAAGCCAAGGTTATTCCCATCAAAAACCTCAAGCCTCCATAGCACTTGCACACACATGGAAGTACACACACACACACACACACACACACACACATGCCCACACACATGCAAAAGAAGCATACCCACATGAACATACCCACATGAACATACCCACTCACACATCCCCATGAAATAGAAAAGGAAAATAACCTTAATTTGAAATTGCTAGATGAAAACAATTCAAGACATAAGCAGAGGCAAAACACCAAGAAAACAATTTGGAATATTGTTAAAAGCAATAAATTTCTCAATAGAACCCCCATAGCACAGGAAATAGCCCCCCAAATTGGCAAGTGGTAGTGCAAGAAATTCAAAAGCCTCTGCACACACAAACCTTCTTGCATGTGTAAGCTGTGTCTGTGTCCATGCTCAATAGGTTTGGGACTTCCACAACCAGGACTGTCACAGATAGTCAAGTGGGTCTAGCTTGGTAAAAGGATGGCGTCTCTCTTTTGATCTGTTTGGCCTGAGGGACTTTGAAAAGCAAGTGAGGGCCACTTAAGTCTTAAGAAGGCTGCAAAAAATGTTTTGTAACATTTGGGGAAAAAACATTGAGACTCAAGCAAGGGACCACCAATGCCACTCACACACAGTTGGAATTGTTTTAGATCCCTATTCTATTATCATCTCCCATATTTTGGATACATGTCTGCAAAATGTAACACATGTTGGTTCTGACTGATCCTGTCTCTGGTTTGGACTGGAATTGTAAGGTGTCCAGAATCCCTCTTCTATTTCTGTAGTTAATAGAATGTTGATTTTACAGTATGGACAGAACCATGTTGCCTCAGAGACCTATGGGTTGAGAGAAGATCTTAAAGTCCACCTTCTGCTTTACAGATAAGTCAACAGAGGTCTAGAATATTTATGAAGTTAACTTTTTTGTGGGCTAGCAATCTGTCCAACTGCAATGTAATGCCAGTATCCCATTCCATCTCTCCTGTAAAGAAAAGATCTCTAGTTAGGGTCTTCTAAATGCTATCAAACAGCTGCGTCAGCTGCTGGTTGTGGGAAATTTCAGTGCCATTTTAAGATCGTCAGCACTCATGTGAAGGCAAGTGAGTCTCCTGAGAGGCAGGAGGCAATGACAGAAATCAGTCAATTAATTGAAAGAAGGTCGCTTGATAATGCAGTCATTTGGAAAAAACCATTTAATTTCACCTGGCTGCCAACTCTCAGATAAGCATAGGAACATTCAACTAAGACAGGAATTGTACTTAATTATTTTTCTCTAAGTGTTCAAAAATTGTCACTTATTAGTGATTACCTCTGCATATTTGTGAGAAAATAAAACAAAATATTGGAATACTAAGTCACATTTCATTATAAGGAATTTAAAGTAAATTTCATATTTTAATCTACCAATTATGTTATTTCTCTCCAGTTACTGAATATAATTAATTAAAGAATAAGTTATATTATCCTAATTTAGTTTAATGGTTGCATCATTAAAGTACAAGAAAAAAATCTTTTCCAACAAAATAAGTTTTTATTTAGCTAACGAAGTAATTTTCCTTTTTGTACTAGAGGAGAAAAAGAGAAGGAAAAGATAACTTCAAGACTTGTAACACGACCAATTCAGAAGATAAGTTCTTATAATTGTAAATACCATAATAACCATGGCCGATTACTTGCAGATAGTGTTATAGTCATTCCCTCATTCCTTGCTTCCCTGTCCCTGATTATTTCCCACCCATAGGACTTCTTCCTATGATTTGCTTTGGTTAAAGAGACAAAAAAAAAAAAAAAAAAAAAAAAAAAATTGGGCTGGAGAGGTGGCTCAGGGGTTAAGCCTCTGCCTTGCAGGTAGAAGGTCCTGAGTTCGGATCCCAGATCCCACGTATAGACGCCAGGCGGAAGCGGGGGCGGCCTGCGCTTCTGGTCCTGGTAGGGCGGAGCCTGTGAATCCCGGGGCAGAAGGAGGTGGAGGCGTCCATGGTGGTTCCCGATTCGTCCGTGGTTCTACACACACACATACGCACATGCGCGCACATACATACACACACACACACACAATTGAATAAATAATAATAAAAAAATTAAAAAAAAAAAAAAAAAAAAAGCAAAGGCTTCAAAGGCCTGTGCACTGGGACTTGCCTCCATGGACTTTGGGAATCTTATAATCCTGACCATATGCATGAAACCAGCTATTTTAATAGATGACAAGAGACACAGAGTTAGGTCATCATCTGCCTCACCTGACAGAGCTGACAGCCAGATAGGTACACGAGACCATCTGGGACGAATCAACCTCATCTAACCTTACCTAGACCACAACGGCCGGCAAATACTAAGAAACGATTACTATTTATCTTGCAAAAAAGATTAAATGACAAAAATGACCTGTTCCATTTTCCCATTCACAGTGAAACTTATCAAAAGAGATGTTAGAGTGTCTTCACTTCTTTTTTTATGTTTTAATTGGCAATTTTTGATTTCTTTTTGTGTATCATACATGAATATAGTGAATTTATGCTATTTTTACACCTTAATCCCCAATCCCATCCCCCCTCCGCTTGCCATTACAGCTCTTCTTCCTTACCAGACTCCCTCATATTTTCAAGTTCTTTCACATTTCTGGCCCTCTTGGTTTCATCTGGTTTGCCTTGATGTTATACGAGACCACTTGGTGAGCGTGACTCTTCTATCAGTGGGTATAACACTGAGGAAAGCATCTTGTATTTCCTCCCATCAGCATTAACCTTCATCAGTCTCTCAGTGAGATGTGTCTCTGGTGGCCTTTCCCCTTCCTTGATAAAATGTTACTAGGATAATTCCTGTGCAGGACTTGTGAGGCTTTACCTAGCTACAGTGAATTCATGAATGCACTAGTTCTGTCATGTCCAGAAGATAGTGTCTGGCTGTGCCTCCGCCCACTTTAGCCTCTTACAATCTTTTTTTTAATGTATTGAAATGTGTTTTTTTTATTTCCACTCATACAAACTTGATAGGTACGCTGGTCCCCTCCCTCCCTCCACCCCTTCCTGGACCCCCTTGCTCCCTCCCCCCTTTTCCTTTTCCTTTCCTCCCCTCCCTCCCTATCTCCCAGTGCTTCCTCCCCCCCATCCCTGGAGCATCCTTTAATGTGTATGTCAAACTTTCCTCTGGATCCTCCTCTCTGATGAGGTGTAAGGACTCAGTGGCATTTCCTAGAACTTTTTCTTGTGTTCCCCTTAAGTATAGGAACACTATTGTGGGTGTTAATCCCTTGCTTCTAAGGATCCTAGTGCCTTTAGTCCATGCTAGACTTTGAGGGGTCAATAATGTGTTGGTCATTACGCAGGTCATGCAAAGTCCTATTATGATTGCTTCGGCCCTAACTTGTGTGGAGTATCTTGCATATCGTTGCTCCTCCCCATCTTTAGGCTCTTACAATCTTACCGCCCCCTCTTCCACAAATTTCCCTGAGCTTCAGGATGGGGAGAGATTAGGCTGGCCTAGTTCCAGGTGGTTGATATAAAGTCTCTGACTTTCTGAATTATGGTTGTTGATTTTTTTTTTAAGTTTTGCTGCTCCTGCAATGCCCTTGGCTCCATCCTGATGGGTATTGGATGTCACCCCCTGGCCAGAGATAAAAAGCTGTTAAATTAGAGTCTTATTATAAGAGTATATTCAAAGGTAGATGGAATAAAAGTAAGAGACTGCAGTGAGGGGGGGGTCAGTCTCCCATTGCAAAATGGTTACTTTTTATCTGCCAGACTATATGCCCTCCCCTTCTGGTGAGATCATACCCCATCAGTTGTAAATGATCAGGAAGAAAAGTCTGTGAACTTAACCAGATGTCTCATTACTTACTTGCAGTCCTTTGTGGTGGCCTATTTTCTGTGCTGTAACATGATCCCCTCTCTCCTTGTTTCTAGTGGGGCCCTCCTTCCCCATCCCTCTTGTTTATAATCTTTGCAATTACCATATAGCCTCTTACAATCTTAATGCCCCATCATCTGCAGTGCTTCCTGAGCCTTGGAGAAGAAGTGAGGGTGACTTAGATGTCCTCCTATTCAGGGCCGAACCGTCTGAAGTTACTTCTTTTCTGCATTTTCTCCAATTATAATTTTCTGTGATAAACGCTTTCCTTTGCAGCAGAAAGCTTCTATATTAAGTACTAAGTGCTCCTTGAATCTATAGGTATAATAGTTGTTTAAAAGGCATTTAGATACAGAGTCTAACCCTTCATAGCTTGCACTTCCACTAAGGCTTGTCTCCACGTCCTTACTCAACAAATATCCTCAGTTGTCTCCAATTAGACTTTTATCTTTTCTACCCTCACTGGCCTGCTTCTAGTATACCTAACTCACTGGCCTATAACTCTTGTCTTTTGTCATTGCCTGTTCTTCTCTTCTCTTAACTTTCTTCTATGGTTAACCCTCTGTATCTTCTGTATTTCACGCTATTTATATGTCATCTTTTTCCCATAGCTTTAAATACTATCTGTATACTCATGACTACCATAGTTATACTCTTTCTCCCTGTCCTCTTCTGAATTCCCAGACCCTTCAGCTAGGTACTGAATATACTAAATATATATGATAAATATAGACTATATTTCATATAAATATATTTATAAAAATAGATTATATATAATAAACTTATTATGTTCAATAAGAACTGCAGATATACCATTCTAAAACTCCAGTCATCCCTTGCAAGGGCCCTCTTACTGTCAGTTACTGGCTTCTCTGGTGATGCAGTTGATTCAATAATAGCTTTGAAGTCATAAAGTGTTAGTTCTGTCCATAAAATATATCATCTGCCCATTCCCTTTTAACCTTTTTTATTTCAAACTACTGCTATAGACCCTAAATGGAAATTTTGACTGTATAATTTCTCTGTCATAGTTTATTCTGCACACAACAGCCAAATTGATCATTTAAAAGCATATGACACATACTATATCACATTATAACCTTATTTAAATCTCCAACAGTTTTATACTACACAACTGATAGAATACAAACTCCTTACATTTTAGTCTAGCCTTTCACTTCTCCTGGCTTTCCTAATAGAATGTGAAATTAAAATATTTGTTTTGCTTGCTTATTCATTGGCAACACTCAAGTCAATAACCATCTATTGAATAAATTATTAATGATAAATCATGAAATTAATATGAGTATATGTTGGCACTTCTCATCACAGTTTTCTTATTTAAATATTTAAATATTCTAGTACATTAAAAGCACATGACATTCATATACATGTTAAAATATAAGTGGCACCATCCTTGAAACTCTCTGTGGTAACTGTCATCTCGAGACTAAACAGTGAATGCCACCATAGAATTTGGTTCCTTCGTGTCAAAGAAATAGAAAAAAAAATCCTGTTGTGCTAAGATAATAATGGAATTTATGTTTTTCACTATATATATATCAAGATATATATACACATATATCAAGATATATATCAAGATTTGGGCTAGCATCTTAAAAATAGCAATGAGAAAAATTGGGAAGCACAGAACTTAGTGCTAGATATTTTCATTTGACCCTGTCTTCTACTGCTCACTTATATATATTCTGTACTGTACCCCCAATAAGCTAGACTCTCTCTTATCTGGCTTAAGGTTCAGTTCAATCGGTAAAAGTATTAATAGAAGATTGGAAGATATGAGGAGAATGAAGATAGTTAACTCCTCTCTTGCTGGGCTGTGGGCTGCCCATACCCCTTCCTTCTATCAAAGTCCAAAATCAAGCATATAAGATTGAGAGCCAAACTTACAAATTACTAAATGAGATCCTAAGAAACAGATAGGTACATCTAGGCAGACACAAGGCAAACTGATAACTCTGAGCCAAGTAAATAGAACATTTGGTACCTATTCTGTAGCTTATCTTCATCTACATAAAGTTTTTTATTGATCAGATCTCTCATGGTAGCATCACAAAATGAAATCCACTGCACCTCCAAAGACATGACTAAGAAAAACAAGTTTATCAGGAAGAGTTGCAGACCCTTACCGAGTAATTAATATCAGGAGTTCAGGTAGTGTGTATTGGAAATATGAAGGCAGGTGATACAATCTTGGCCCAAATTCAAATTCACAATAGGTCTAGCAGGGTCATGTATTCAGCTTGTGCTTATTTCCCCAGCCTCACAACATACTCTGTGTGTGTGCATGTGTGTGTGCATGTGTGTGTGTGTGCGGGTGTGTGTACATATGCATAATCACATATATTTATGTATTCAATAATGAGAAATCCCATAATTCCAGCTTCCTGACCCAGGATGTTAGGGATGATACAGAAAGAAGGACAAATAGATATCCTGGAAATAGCTCCTAGTCCATGCCAACATAGTAGTCAGATGTAATGCTACATAGTGATAGATAGATAGATAGATAGATAGATAGATAGATAGATAGATAGATAGATCAAATACTACCGCTGGAGCTGGGGAGACAGCTCTGCAAGTAGGATCACTTCTACAAACATGAAGGTCTGAATTTGAATACCCAGTACTTACATAAAAGGCCACATGTGTCTGTGGGGGAGAGAGATAAGTGGATCTTTGGGAGTTGCTACAAGCCTGGCTGCAGGTTTGGTGAGAGACTGTGTCCCAAGGGAATAAGGAGGAGAGAGATAGAGCAGGCTAACCAACGTCCTCCTCTGACCTCTAAACATGCATTTCCTCTCCCATCTGACACACACACATGCACACACACACACACACACACACACACACACACACACACATGTACACACATTTGTGGAAGGTAGTTTTACATGTCAGCTTGACAGTTGAGAAATGTGCCAATAGGACACCTGCAAAGAATTAAATTTGGTTAAGGAAAGTTTGGAAGCAAGCCTGAAGGGGGTTATCTAGTTGTCATTGGAAGATCCAGCCCATAATGGATGAATGTATTCCCTAGGCAGGTGGATAAGATGGAGAGAGAGATTATTGGAATTTGGCAAACTGGCAAGTTAGAAAGTATTCCCATCTCATGGCTTTTTCTATGGATATGTTATGACAAGATCCCTAAGCTTCTGCTGGCAACTCTCCTGCCATAACAGACTATAGCCTGAAATAGTAAGCTAGAATTAATTTAAACAAAAGAAAACACACTTTTCCCCTAAATTATTTGGGTTATGTATTCACATCAGCATCTGAAGAGTAACTAAGATACCATAAAAAAATACAACCTCAAAGACTTTTAAAAAATGCCAGGATGATTATTTCTGTCACAGCCATATTTGTCTTGAGAGTTTATCCAGTGCTAAAGCTAGATAGATCCTTGAAAATGACTGTAGGTAATCACAGACTTAATAAGATAATGATTGAAGTCACAGTTGTGATTCAGGATATGCTAATTTTATAGGTGCAAATAAAAAGACTCTCTGGCACCTGGTTTATAGGTACTGACCTAACAAAATTGTTTAACTTGTTCCTATCAGCAGAGATCATCAGAAGCTATTTGCCTTCACATCAGGGAACAGTAGTTTACCTAGGCATATTCAGCTCACTTGTTCCCTTCCATAATAGTCTCTGGAGAGTACTTGATCATCTTGATTTCCTGCAGTATATTGTGCTGAAGTATCATTATGATGCTGAGGCAATCGAACCCAAAGAATGAGATCTTTATGGACACAGAAAGAAAAAAAGTCAGCTGAGTCACAAGAATGACAGAGGGTAGAAGGCTACATCTAAAAGATTCCAGACTGGTTGCATGACTTACATTCCTGGGGGCCAACGGCCTAGTATAGGTTGGGATATATCACTGTGAAATGAGATCAGGGGTTTTTCCTTGCACAGACTATCTCAATGATTTTGGAGTAAATAGTCACTATATTTGGCTATGCTTCTGGAACTCTTCAAGTAGCACCTAGGACAAGATAAACCCCTCTGACAGGCTCAAGGTGTAGTGCTTGTTGTCCTGCTATTTAGTCCTTATCTCTCAATGGACCAGGATGAGTGGAAATGTATAGAGTTCCCAACAGATCTCAGTGGCAGAATCATTTGCCAGCAATTTCCATTTGAAAAGATCTAGTTTATTAATAGGAACTGGTAGAAAACTGAAAGTCAGGCCAAGGCAGCTACTAACTATGAAGTGGAAATTATTTTGCTTTCATTGCCATAAGACTGGATTTCCTGAGAGCCTGACTGAAATGTGATACAAAACTGAATCAAGCTCAGGAAAGTTATAAAGTGCTCAATTTTGTGGCCAGTACTCCTTAATGAATAACCCTACCTTTTTGCTACATTGCCTTTAATCAACATGCATGCCTGCACAGAGAATTTCCTTTGACCAGACAATGAACGAAGGAGGGCAGTGTTCAAACCTGATTTACATGTGAATCTGCATAGGATGCTAGCACTTAGAAGTTGATTCTTATTGCAATATATATAGCCTCAGCACAGCCTTGAAATACACTGGTGAAGGATAATCTGTCCAGAAGGCACAATGTAAGGTAATAAATATGGTTGCCCACCATCCTTTAGTAGGAGAGACAGGCTATGATAAGAATCTACAGTTGTTCAAGGTGATTGACTAATACATTGGCTGGCTGTTAAGAGGCTTAGAATAAGATTGAAAAATGGATGTCAAAGGGTACAGGGGATAAGGATGTGGGTGGATTGATTTGTCAGAGTGGAAGGAAAGTTTGAAGATATTTATATCCCCATAAAACAGAGGTCATCAGCTTCAAAGGTGGGACCCCAAAAATTCAGTGTACAAGGTTACCTCTTCTGGGGACACTTGTCAGCCTCTCTTCTTAAGGGATCGGAGTGCTCATAGCTTCAACTGTTGTCAGCTTTGAGGTTCTTCATTATTCTTCTTGGGTTCTGTATACCCTGATCTAAACATTCATATAGGTAGACAATATATTGGTTACTCTGCCCATAAGTACCTAATTCCTTAGTTCTCCAGTTTATACATGCCATCTGTCTTCATAAGAACCTTAATAGACATAAAAATCCAAGTTTTTAAGGACTTTTTAAAAGTCCTTTCAGCTATCTACAGTTTAGAGATATGAGTTAATCATACAAACAAACTGTCAAAATCTTGGATTACTCTTGGGAAAATGAATTCACCTTCTTCAGAGTCTGATATAAAATTGAATGCATGGTTTCTGACACGTAGCTATTTCTCAGAAAATGGCAGTGATTACTATTATTAACATTGTTAAATGAAATCAAGGGAAATTTGTATAAATTTTCCAGGTTAAGTGGATATGTGATTCATCTTGCAAAAGTGCCACTATCAATTAATAAGAATCATCACCAATGCTTGTTAAATACTTTCTGCATATCAAGTGTTCTTGTAATAACCTTATGGGCTTGGTCTCATTTAGTTTTCATAACACGGTGAGGATCGCAAGAGAGCTCCTCATTTTATATATGAGATTAAGTAACATACTGAAAATGATACTGCCTGTAAATGTCAGAGCTGGGATGGACATCCAAGTCCATTGGACTCAGAGTTCAGGCACTAACTATCAGTTCGTGCTATCTTTGAAAATCTACCAAGCTCCATCCTGTCTTTTACAGTGGAAGCCATGGGGTTCCAGTGCCCAGAGGCCTGATCTAATCAGGTCTACAGAGGCTGTGATTCCACCAGTCCCTCTGAGTGTCAGAAGGACTGTACCAAGAGGCTTGCCACCTGACTTCCCCAGCTGCTGGGGTCTGGAGTGTCAGGGGTTTGATGCACCCCGTCCTGGCAGTGACCAGTGAAAGATAGGACATGGAAAGACACTGGCAGATACATTCTTTCTAAGGGAAGCTCCCAACAAGCAGTGACCTGAGGAGGCCTGTCACAAACTCTGTTGCTGAGGCAAGCAATCAGCTCTATTCTCCTGGAGTACTGGGCAGCTCGTTAACACATCACCTCGCATTTGCTTCCCCTGCTTCATTGCCTTGTCTTCCCTTTCCCCTCATTCCTACTGCCCCGAAACTGCACCTGTCAATTAGGGTGACAAATTGTTCTGGCTTGTCTTGGACTAGAGGGAGTCCTATAATGGCAGCACATTTAATGCTAAAAGCAGGAAAGTCCCAGAGAAATAAAACCCTACTGTCAATGAAATGATTAGCAAGGAAGCGCTGAGTCAGGTTTGCTTGTTTATTGTAGATAGGGTCTTACCCTGTAGCACAAGTTGGCTCCAAACTCACGATCCTCCTCCTCAGCCTCTTGCGTGTTAGGATTTAAAACGTATACTACCACATGTACCTCCCAGACCTCTTTTTTTATTATTCCCAGCCTGTACCCCAATTCTTTCTGGTCTCTGTAAGCTTCATGTGGAGAAGTTAGACTCAATCCATGGAGGACCGTGGCATTTCTAGGAGTCCGAGGTTAGAGTAGCTTATGCATATGAAGTTAAACTGAAAGCAGAAGTTCGTACCCTTCAAATTTTTTGATAAAAGTAATTGTTGCACCCTAGGAACCAGATCCCACTTTCTAAAGAAGATGAGCCATGACAACTGGTAAAAGTAGAAAATCCTCTCTTGGGATGAGATTTTGGAACTAGACCAAAAGCTTCAGGGTTTCCGTGACTTTATTAGTGGGGACAGTAATAACCACTGGTGTCTGTTAGCATCAGAATTATTCAAGTTAATAAATGGGTTGGTAAATTAATTATGATAACACACAAATTGAAGGTAAGGGATTAGGAGATCAAGGGCTCCTACCTTTATTAGCATGGGGGTACTAAAAATTATAGATTGTCATGTAGGGTGATTGCCTTTGGCAGCAATGGATGCCTCGCAACAAAGAAATAATAGGTTGGCCCAGGTAATTGTTCACTTAACATCCTGCGAAGGTCATAAGGCTTTCAGAGTAACACTGAGGAGTGACTGTGCTATCTTCAGAACATGGGGACGCTTTGCTGGAAATCCTTTTAGGGATATAATTTGTAGCAGGATGGCACAGAACTCACATAATGATGCAAATTTAAAATGCCCCTGGCCAGCCCAGGATTTGAAAGCTTGTCTCCTGGTTGGCAGTACTGTTTGTGGCAAGGTTAAGGAGGTAGAGCTTCGCTGGTGGCAATAGGTTTACACCCATCCCTCATTTCACTGCCTTGATGTGAGAAGTCGCACCACATCTCCTAGAGTGAGCTCCCCTGTGGCTTTCCTCCCTGCATTGCCTGGGACCCTCTGAAACTGCGAGCTTGGATAAATTTTTCCTTCAATAAGTTGCTCCTGTGAGACATTTTGGTTGTGGCAGCACAAATGTAACTAACACGAGGCTGGATACATACTTCCAACATTTCTCCTGTGCTAAAGCCAGTGTCATTGCGAGAAAAGTTCTCTGAGAACTGGGATGGGGACCTTTGGATAAGCAAGCCTGAAAATGTTAACTGCCCCAGATCCAATGGACTTCGTTCCAGTAGCTGCTTCCTTTCCCATGATAAAAGACAACAGCCTCCTACACATGGGGCTCCTCCCTACAAAGACCCCACTCTTCTTAGTCCACTCCTGCTGCTACAAAAAAATACCACAGAGCAAGTAATTTATGAAGTATAGTTTGCAAAGCTGGAAAGTCCAAGATTGGGGCAGCAACAGGTACAGAGCATGGAGAAGGCCCATTTCTCCTAGATGGTATCATCAAGGTGTTCTCAGATAAAAATAAAAGGGACAGAAGAGCAAAAGGGGCAAAATAGACGAATGCTTTTCACATGGCAGAAGAGCTGGAAGGGCAAGTGTTGAGCGTGCTCCTCCATCGCTCTTCCACAGTGCAAGCAACGCTCTCTGAACTCTTCTCTAGTCAATTAATGATGTGTGAAAGGTCCCAGGTCTTAATACAAACACACTAGAGCTTTAAGTTTCAGAATACGGATTTGCAGATTCATTCCATAGTGCCACCCGAGACAGATACTTCCCAAGGATGCTTGTCCTCCTTATTTGACAAGTGTCCTCTCACTGTTGCCAAGTGAATAATATGAATCAGGTAGGAGAAGATATCAAGAATGAAAATATAGGTCCTAAATTTAGTGATCTGTGCTTGTGATTCCAGCATTCGAAAAACTGTGGGAGAAATGTCAATGTGAAACTAGTCTTGGCTGCACAGTAAAAACAGAGAGGGGGGGGGGGAGAAGAGAAGAGAAATCAGAGAAGGGAATGGAAAGGAATGGAAGGGAGGGGAAAGGAAGGGGAACGGGAAGGGGGGGGAGGGGAGGGAGAAAGGAAGGGAGAAGGGAAAGGAAGGGAAGGGGGAGAGGAGAAGGGAAGGGAGAAGGGAAAGGAAGGGAAGGAAGGGAGAAGGGAAGGGAAAAAAGAAGAGAGGAAGGGAAGAGAGGAAGGGAAGAAGAGAAGGGAGGGGAAGGGGAGGGAAAAAGAAGGGAAGGGGAGAGGAGGGGAGGGGAGGGAAGAGAAGGGAGGAGAGGGGAGGGAAGGGAAGGGAGGAGGGAAGGGAAGAAAGGAGGGAAGGGAAGGGAGGAGGGAAAGGAAGGGAAGAAAGGAGGGGAGGGGAAGGGGAAGGAGAGGGGAGAGGAGGGGAGGGGACGGGAAAGGAAGGGGAGGGGAAAGGGAGGGAAGAAAAAAGGAAATAGGAAATCATGATCCCTGTCCTGGGAAGAAATGTGCCTTATTAACCTATTCAGAATTGCAGGACCTGGTCTATGTAGACCAACAAGAGCCATGGTAAATGCTAAAGAGAGGAACTGATGGGAGTGGGTCATCAGGCAAGACCAAGAAGAATCGATTTCCACTAGTGTGTTCTCCTAGAATTCAAAGTTGAATTCCTAGCAAGCTCATCTGGGAGTTTTCTTGATACACTTCTGACATGATTACTTGAAGTTGGGGCAAATGCAGCAGATTGAATAGACAATATGTTAGTCTATTTTCTGTTACTCTGACAAAAATATTCGAGACAGGCTAGTTCTATACAGAAAAAAAGATGTATTTAGCTTTGGAAACTGAAAGTCTAAAATTGGGCAGCCCTGTTGGTTTAGCCTCTAGTGAATGCCTAATAGATGAAGACATCATAACACAAGCACGTGTGAGACTAAACAATCATTTGCCCAGACCTGAAGTCAGAAAGAAACTCAGAGACTTTTTATATCACTAGCTTTTATAGCACTAGCTATCCTGAGAACTCACTTCGGGAGACCAATTTTGCCCTATGAACACAGTCCTCCCCTAAGAACGGTCCCCCCTCCTCTTGAAAGATCTAAGAATTCGAAAGGCCTCATCTCTTAATGGTCTCACCACCATAAAGAAGACCAGGCCTCCAAACACATAAACCTTTGGTGAACAAATTGTATATAAACTGTAGTATATTACTATGTGTGTCTGGGGAATCGTGTAAAGCATAGAGAATGCCTTGATGTGTTCATTTAGCTCCTAATACACGTAGGCTTGGTCCAGATGTTTGTTTAATTTTAGGAAAGTTACATATGTCTTGTTCTTCTGGGAGGCTTAGAGAATGTTTTAAAGGAATGAAGAAGATACTGGTGAGGTGGATAATAATATCTTTGGGAAATTCTATGTGGCTATTTCAGTTGCTTTTCTTTTTGCCATGAGACAATACTCAGAATCAATCAATTTAGGGCAAAAAGGGGCACTTATTTGACTTACTGCTCCACAGGAGATATAGTCTATTATGGAAGGAATCTTATCAAAGAAGGTGTGGCTGGAGGCCAGCTGAGATCACCACAGCCATTAAGAAGCAGAGGAAAGATCCACTGAGAAGTAGGAACAGGTCCAGCCCCTGGCAGGAGCCTGCCTCCACCAAGATTCCACCTCTTATAGCTGCCAAACATTAACACCAGCCAAGGATGCAAACACTGAGCCTGTGGGGACAGTCACATTCAAACAATGACAGTGACTATCTCTGTATGATGACATCAAAATAACTATGGCCCTGATGGTGTGCTATGTGGTATCAAAGGCGATGGGGCATAGCAGGTTCCCTTGTCCTCTGTTTTCTTTTGTGTTCCAGCAGAATGGAACCAGGGAAGTACCAGAGAAGAGCAGTAAGTTCAGAGGATTTATTTGCCCCGCTCTCCTGATGAGGCATTCTGCCCTTGAGGACAGTCCAGTTTCCCTCCAGTTCCCTCTCCTCATGCCTTTAGACCTAAGGATAGTAACCAAACTCTTTTCACTAGTTCCAAGTTATTATACTGTGCTTCGGGCTTCTGAGTACTTGATTTCACTTCTGTAAATTATCTCATTACTGAATTATCTTCAGATTATTTAATTTAACTGCATCGTGTATTCTGCCATGGTCCTATGCATGAAGTTTTTTCCATTATTTTATTCTTTTTTATTTTTCAACAGCTTTAGGCATGCATAAAATTATTCTTGTCATTTTTCCCCATAATTCATGCTTGTGGCAGGAGATTACACATTTGAGGGCACTCTGGACTGTATAGTTAGTTCCTGGCAACCTTGGGCCAAAATTGAGACCCTTTAAAAAAAGACATAGTGGGGCTGGAGAGGTGGCTCAGGGGTTAAGCCTCCACCTTGCAGGCGGAAGGTCCTGAGTTCCGATCCCAGATCCCACGTATAGACGCCAGGTGGAAGCGGGGGCGGCCTGTGCTTCTGGTCCTGGTAGGGCGGAGCCTGTGAATCCCTGGGCAGAAGGAGGTGGAGGCGTCCATGGTGGTTCACGAATTCGTCCGTGGTTCTACACACACGCGCACGCGTGCACATACACATGCACATGCGCACAGTTGAATAAATAATAATAAAAAAAATTTAAAAAGACATAGTCTTGCATTTTAGCCAATCATTTGCATATGTATGCATACCATGTGTACTAAGCTATAGGCCTTTCAATAAAATAATAGACTTTTACCATAGTGGGCAGTAACCAAGCTATTTCTTCTCATATGAGCAAACGTATCTTAACAACCGAAATCCCTCAAAGGAAAACCAAAACATATAAGTAAATTCATAATTCCTGTCATTGCCTATGGAACTTAAAAATAAATGCAAACTCAGACTGGCGAGATGGCTTAGAGGTTAAGACTCTCCCTTGCAACAGATGGTCCTGAGTTCAGATCCCAGATCCCACGTAAAAACACCAGGCAGAAGCAGTGGCGACCTGCACTTCCAGCTCTGGTGGGTGGAGCCTGGAAAATCCTAGAGAGAAGTAAAAAAGTAGAAGCAATCCCTTGGCCTTCCACATAGTGCCCTCTGATGCGCACACACACACACACGCACGCACGCACGCACGCACACACTCCACACAGAATAAATAAAATATTTTAAAAATGCAAACATGTAACAGTAATCATACTTGTATTTATTTACAAAATTCTTAGAACTGTATAGTAATCTTTATTTTTTGCTTTTCATGGAAACTGAACTGTCCTTCAGCAAATTTCAATGATTTTTGTCTCACATACAACTTGCAAATACCTTAACGTTAGTGAGATGCTGATGCATTTAAAATAGTATGAAGTAGTCAATTACTCTGTTTTCCCCATGGTTCTTATTTTCTGAGGTGGATATGGTGAAGCCCTCAACCTATAACTGAAAGAGAAGTATGAGTTATTGATCACTAATTTTTATGTGCCAGGCACTGTTCCTTGTGGTGAGCAAATACTATATCTATGCCTGCAACAATCCCATGCAGAAAGCAACATTGTCCCCATCTGGTATACCAGGTCAATCTCAGAGTGAAGGAATAATTTGAAAAATGTATCACAACTAATAAGTAAAGTGGCTAAGACCCAAAGGACAGTTTGATTCTCTAAAGTCCAAGCCTTTTGTCTGTTTTTACTTTTTCTTTAAAAAAAAAATGTTTGCTGGGTGCTTGCCCCTCATGGCACTCCACATCTGGAGTCCATGAGTTCCATTCTTTCACTCCTCTAATAAACTCTACCTTAATCCTTAAAAAATTATTTGCTAGAGAGAGAGAGAGAGAGAGAGAGAGAGAGAGAGAGAGAGAGAGAATACACATACCATAGTACACGGGAGGAGATAAGAAGAAAACCTTTGTAATTGGGTTTTCCCCTTTGGCCATGTGGCCTTTTGGGGATCAGATGTCAGTCACCAGGCTTGAGGCTTGAGAGGGTGTCCTACCTGCCGACTCTCTCACCAGTTCTCTCCTATTTTTCTGTTTACTGTATTTAGCCCAGTTATCTCTGGACTTAAAAGATATCCATCAATGGGACTGGAGATATGGCTCCATCATAAAGTGCTTGTTAGTATACTTAAGCCCTGGGTTTTGAGCCCAAGAAGTGCATGAACCAGACATGGTGCTGTTTGCTTATAATCCCAGCACTCAGGAGGTATAGGAAGGAAAATCAGATGTTCAAGGTTATCCTCAACTACATAGGGATTTTGAGGTCACCCTGGGCAACATGGGAATTTTAGTTTCTCTTTATGTTGCTGATAAATACTCAACAACTTATGGGAACAAGGGGTTTATCGTTGCTTCCTATTCTGGTTACAGTTCATAGTTCTGCTTTGTAGAAAAGTTCATACCAACATCAGGAGTCTAGGGAACTAACCATATGGTATCTATAGGAATTGCTGGGAGAAAACAAACTTTCTTACTTGTTAGTAATATGCCAAACTACTGAACCAGCTCACTCCATCTGATCCACAAGTCAAGGAAATGATCCCACACACTATGGGCTGGGTCTCCTCAAATCAATTTGCCTGCATTGTTGCTGATAAATGACCATCAATGGCTTAAGGAACAAGGGGTTTATTTCCTTATGACAGTCCAGTTACAGTTCATAGTCCAGCTTGATGGGAGAGCACGCACCAACACCAAGGTCGAGGGAACTGGCCACACCATCTCTACGTAATGGCTGAGAGAGGGACGATCCTTACTTGCCAGACCAGCGTGTCTGGCCAAGTGTACACAAGGATGCCAATGTTCTCAACCAACTCTCCATGATTTATTCCAGGGCCTAATCCCACCCACCATAGTCTGGGCCTTCCCCATCAGCTAGACGATCTCCTTCAGTTTCGCTCTGGGCTCAACTCAATCACTAATTCTCCACAAATGTGCCCAGAGCTCAAACACACAAACTTCAAGTTAACTCCCATGCCCAAATATGACAGAGTTAGATCATCTACCTCAGTCTTTTATTGGGCCTTCATTAATTATTAATTCTTCACAGATATGCCAAAGCCTTAGCCCTCATTTGCCAAGTTGGCCCCTGGTATCAAGCAAAGCACTGTCTCAAAAAAATAAGAAGGCAGCTAATACTTTGTTTTATGAGTCTTGATATTTTATTTTAAACTATGGCTAGTTTTCTACTGCCTTTGCATAATAATTACTAAGGGAGTATGACCTTTAGGTAATAATGTCTTTCTCCTCCTACAAGTAAGATTGATTTTGATTATTTCTTTCAACACATCTCTCGAACTGCCATCTTAGAAGAAAGCAAGTCGAGTACATGCATTCAGACTCTGCTTCCTGACTGTGGATGTGCTGAGACCAGCTGCTCCAAGTTTCCGTTGCCTTGACTTTCCAGCCATGGTGGATGGTACCTTGAACTGTGAGCCAAAATAAACCCTCTACCACTTGAATTGCTTTTGTTTGTGTATTTCATCACGACATCAGGAAAAGAAACTAAGACACCCTCCAAGACTCAAGTATTAGGAGAGTGGTAGCAATGCATTATTAGCACAGTGGGGTGCATTCTGACACACAGGTACATATATGTGATCTAGCCAGATCTAGCCTATGTGGCAGAGACCAGGAAGGCACTGATTAAAGTTATGAATTCAAGCTCACAGCTGCAAGGGAACAGGGAGAAGGGGGTAAAGGGAAGGGGGAGGATGACTTGATTTCTGAAAGAGGGGAAAAGGCAACTAGACGGTCTCTGTTCTAACAGAAGCCAGCGTTCCACACTACTCACTCCCTTACTCAGGCTTTTACAACCCTCATCGTCCTGCAGTTCTCCCTGAATCTTGCAGGATGTCCATTTACAGCTGGGATTTCCACAGTCATTTTTTTGTGTGTGTGTTTTGATCAGTTATGAGTCTCTGTGATCAACACTGACTACTGCAAAAGAAAAGCTGCTTTGACCAAAGTTGACAGCATTGTCCTCTGGGAAAAGATTTTTCCCACATTTTTAAATTGTGTGTGTGGGATGTGTTTGTGTATGGGTGGGTGTTCGTGTGTGTGTGTGTGTGTGTGTGTGTGTGTGTGTGTACACACATGTGGAGGGGTAAATGTGTCCATCTATGCATATATGTGTGGAGGCCTGAGTAATCATCCTTCGTTGCTCTTCCATCTTATTCTTTTTGAGGTAGAGCTTCTAATTAAATCCAGAGCTGTCAGTAGGGGGCATATCTGGCTATCTTCCTTCTGGAGATTTCCAGTCTCTACCTTCCAAGGCTGAAATACAGGTTGAGCTGCCACATGGACCTGACATTTTACATAGGATCTGGAGATCTGAACTCAAGTACTTGTGCCCTTACCCTAACCCTCAGATTTTTTTTTAAAAGTGCACCAGATCAATTATGGTGGTAGAGCCAGGAGAATTGTAAGCTGGCAGTCTAAGTCTTAAAACCAAAACCAAAACAAAACAAAACAAAAACACAAACCTGGGCATGACAGCAAGCATCTGTAATCCAAGCACTAGGGAAATGAAGGCAGGAGGATCAGGAATTCAAGGTCAACCTGAGTTACATGAAATCCTATCTCAAAAGAACTTTCAATATTTGTAGGATATTATTTATAGACTGTCATAGTTAAGCACAGGTGTCAACTTGACTGTTGAGGGTTTGAGCTCTGGGCACAGTTGTAGAGAATTAGTGGTTGAGTTAAGCCCAGAGCAAACCTGAAGGACATTGTCTAGCTGATGGGGAAGACCCAGCCCATGGTGGGTGGGATTAGGCCCTGGATAAATCACAGAGAGCTGGTTGAGAGAGTTGGCATCCTTCTGTATACTTGGCCAGACATGCCTGTCTGGCAAGTAAGGATTGTCCATCTCTCAGCCATTATGGTGGCCAGTTCCCTCGGCCCTGGTGTTGGTGCATGCTCTCCTGTCAAGCTGGACTATGAACTGTAACCAGAAATCGTAAGAGAATAAACCCCTTGTTCCCTTAAGCCATTTGATGGTCATTTATCAGCAACCATGCAGGCTGACTACAACATAGACTATGAATCATAAAATAACCAGTGATGAAATGAATGATAGTCTACTTTAAACAATATGCATGTGTGTGTGTGTGTGTGTGTGTGCGGCGCGCATGAGTGTCTAACACAGGGACTCCACCCATGTTAGATAAATGCTCTATCACTGAGCTGTATATCTTTTCAATTTTTCAATTAAATCTTTTTAATTCTGGGAACCCTCCTGGAAAAAAATATACTGAAATGTCGAATATCGAATATGTCATTAAATGTAGAGCCCTTGTTAAATGGATTCCATTAAAAAAGTAAGAGAAGGGGCTGGAGAGGTGGCTCAGGGGTTAAGCCTCTGCCTTGCAGGCGGAAGGTCCTGAGTTCGGATCCCAGATCCCATGTATAGACGCCAGGCAGAAGCGGGGGTGGCCTGTGTTTCTGGTCCTGGTAGGGCGGAGCCTGTGAATCCCGGGGCGGAGGAAGTGGAGGCGTCCATGGTGGTTCCCGAATTCGTCCGTGGTTCTACACACACACAAACACACACGTGCGCGCACACATACATACGCACACACGCACAATTGAATAAATAAAAAAAATTTTAAAAAAAGTAAGAGAAATTGCAGCTGTGCATGGAGGTATAATAATTATATATAATAAATAATAATAATAATCCCAGCACTCATGAGGTTGAGGCAGGAGGATCACAAGTTCAATGTCAGCCCTGACTACAAAAGTGAATCTACTTCAAAAAGAAAAAGAAGAGAAAAGATGACAGAAAGAAAAAAGAAAGAGAAAGAAATAAAAAATGAAAAATCTTCAGGTGCTAAAAAATGAAGGGGTTGAAGAAGGTGTGACGTGGAAGCTGGGGATGGGCTGAGAGTGAGGATTAATGAGGCTGTGTTGGTAGTTTGCAGACTTAGTTTTTCTTTTTGTAGCATATGATAATAACTGACGTTAATTTAGATATTTATAGCTTATAAGGCACTTTCATGTAAATGATCCTGTACACTGGAGCGTAATACATCCAGAAGCTATAATTAGGGGAGATGCTACATTTGCTCAGGAAGGAAGTGACTTTTTAAAATTAGAATAAGATAAATGGGAAGCAAATAGTTTCGTAGGACTTTAAAAATTTTTTTTATTTGAGAAAGAAGGGGGGGGGAATAGGCCCCACGTGATGTGTGTACAAGGCATATGTATGGGGACCAGGTGACAATTCTTGGAAGTCAGTTGTTTTCTTCCACCATGTGGCCTGGGGTTGAGCTCAGTCGCCAGATCTGCATACAGGTGCCTTTACTGACTGCCATCTTTCTAGTCCTCACAGACTTTTAAAACCAGGTAATAAGTCTGAATCCTCTGTGATTATGTAGTACTTATCTTATGGACCTGCTAACATACAAAAGATTCTCCTTTGGAGATTGATGACATATCCCCACTGAAATGAGACAAGGCATTAAAAAAAGATGAGATTTTTGTCAGAGAAACCCTCAAGGAAGGGCATAGTAAAACAAAAAACTAACAGTAAAAGTCTTGTGCTTGGGCAGTGAGATGGCTCATCAGTGCTTAGAGAAGTCGGCAGTTCAGGACCCTAGTGAAAGTAGGTGAACAAATTATAAGTATTGACTGATATTTTCTTTATCACAACTCATTCCTTACATATTAGACTCAGGCCCTTCAGTATGATCACTGGTTCAACAGAAGCTAGGAAAAAATTTTGGAGTAATCGGAAGATTTATTTACCTGCATATTGTTTATTATAAATCATGGTGAGGAGTAGTCAATAGTTTTATATTCCTTTAAAAAATGAATAAGGATTTTGGGCTGGAGAGGTGGCTCAGGGGTTAAGCCTCTGCCTTGCAGGCAGAAGGTCCTGAGTTCGGATCCCAGATCCCACGTATAGACGCCAGGCGGAAGCGGGGGCGGCCTGCGTTCCGGCCCTGGTAGGGCGGAGCCTGTGAATCCCGGGGCGGAAGGATGTGAGGCGTCCACGGTGGTTCCCGAATTCGTCGGGTTCTACAATACACAAACACACACACACACACACACATATATAGTACACATGACACAATTGAATAAATAATAAAAATAAATAAATAAAAGACATTTGATAAAAATGAATAAGGATTTTGGCAGATCACACTTATCTATAACAGTAGAGAGAATGTGTGGACCTCTTGTTGATACAGCGTATTAAGGAGCTCTAGAGGAAGAGAATAGATAGTACTATATGAAAGGTAAATTTATTGGATTGTTACGAGATAAGATCTAGGTGGTCCAGCAATGGCTGCCGTAGCAGATCAGTTCAGGAGCTGATATCTCAGCAGCCCCAGTCTGGTTTGAAGGTCCAAGGATCCCCGGAGAATCACTGGTCTTCAGCCCACCTGGAAGGTAGAAGAAGCTGGATTCTAATGTCAGTGAAGAATGGTGGTAGCAGGAAAGATGAGCTTGCTAGCATAGGGTGAGAAAGCAGGAGAGGCAGGGAGTCAGACAGGGTGAGGGGGGGAGGAGGAGAAAGGAAGAGAAGAAGAGAAGAAGGGGGAGAGACAAAAAAGAACACGAAGGAGGAGAGGAGAAAGGAGTGAAAAGAGACTTTTCTTTTTTCATTTCGTTTTACCTAGTCTGTCACTGAAGATACCACCAACATTTGTAGGTCATTGTTTTTTTTACCGCAAGTTACAACCAAACAGCTAGTAGTGGAAACAAGGATTTTATTTCTCTTTAATAAATATTCTGGTTACAGTTCCTTGTCCAGCTTGGTAGAAGAGTCCTAACACTAAGGGCTGAAGAAACTGGCCACACCATATCCACATAATGGTTAAGAGTGGGACAAGCCTACTTGTCAGATCAGCAGGTCTGGCCAAGTATACAGAAGGTGCCAACTTGTTTAACCAGCTCCCTCCATCTTATTCACCTGCCCAGGGCCTAGTCCCGCCCACATGGGCTGGGCCTTCCCCATCAACTAGACAATCTCCTGCAGGCTTGCTCAGGACCCAACTCAGCCACTGATTCTTTACAAATTGGTCTAGACGTTGAACTCTCAACTGTCAAGGTGGCACCTGTTTCTAACTATGGCAGTCATTGCATTTCAAATAACTCAATCTAAAATTCTCTATGGTCTAACATCAGATCTGTTAATTCCAGATCCAGTCAAGTTGAGAACCAAGGTTAGCTATCATATAGAGAGAGGCGTTGGGAAAGGGTTAACTTAGAGGGAAAACATCACAAGTTGAGCCTCAGACATGTTGGGTCAGGCGTCTGAAGTAAAGTCAGTACGGGGATTTGACCTTTGGTGTAGGCCATTTGTGCATAGAGAAGGAATGGGATGGTGGTTTTTTCAGACGCAGGAGAGTGTCACAAATGTAACTTTGTGATGAGATCTATGTCCTAACTGGACTGACTTTGAGCCCAATCTTTCCTTCTTCAGGAGTACTCGGAGTACAGCATAAGCTCCCTCTCTGTTCTGGCATCTTCCACTTGGGCCCCGTCAGGATCATTTTGAGGGTGAGCAGACAGGGGGTGGCAAGAGGCAAGAAGCTGCATGGAGTTGGGGAGGAGACAGCAGGGGGGGTGGGGAGGGAGCTGTGGAGGTCAGCGGAATAAAAGAGGGCCGGTAATGACCGAGGCGTGTGGTTTCAGATACAGAAGCCCGGCTGCGTGTCACCTGAGCCATGTCTGGGCCGACATGAAGGGAACCGGTCCTTTGTGTGTTCATCTTGGGGCTGATGGTTCCCTACCTGGATCAGACACTTGAATCTACACCCCAGGAAAAATGGAGATTCTCGGCACTTCAGCATTGCGACTGCCCTTGGTTCAACTTGGGGAACAGCCGTTGCCTTTCTGCCATCCCCAACTGCTCCTCCTGCCATCACACAGGTGAAGAATGGAACTGGTTTGAAGCATGCTATGAGAAGACCACAGGCTACCTGAGACGGACGAAAGCTTTCTGGCGGCTGGTCAGTGGTTGGCACTGGTTCCTGTGCCACCCCCCTTCCCTCTTCCTCCAGCCTGGTCTAGCTCCCATTTTCTGGTCTGAAACCCTGTCCTTGGTGTGGCTTTGAGTTCCTCCCTTCTTCAGCCTCAAACCTTGATCCCAACCATTTAGGCCCACTTCCTCTTACTGGAAGCTTGATGCCTGGCCTCAGACTCCTCCCACCTCCTCCTCTCT